>JAUZSZ010028019.1:0-13245 GCA_034780575.1 Labeobarbus marequensis
TTTATTGAAAGCCAGTGGGGTACAAGTTCAGCTCAAGACCTTGAGCCAGCTGGAGAGGTATGTCCTACATAATGAGGGGCTTTCGAATGACCTTGCTCTGAAACCCTTGCTCTTATTTTCTGTCCCTTTCTCTCTTTCTCTGTTTAGAAACCCGGAGCCTCGCCAAGAAATATGTCGCCAGTTAAGGATCTCTGTGTGCAATTTTGAAGCCTTGAGTCACGGTCCGGCAAAGTTCTTAATGACTCTCCAGTCGTCGGCAAAGCGTGGCAGCAGAAGGTGTGTTTCGTTAATTCTCACCGCGTTACGGTTTTCAAAGCGAGCCAGGCAGGTAATGAGGGTCCCCCATGTTGAGCAGGGCTGCGCTCACAGGAACAGCTCGAGACTGATCCGAGACCAGTTTTGGGATTTCTTGTGTGACCACACAAACGAGGCTGGTCCTAGTCCTGGAAAGACTCATGGGATTGGGGCCAGGCTCCTTCATATGTGTTGATCGACAACCCAATCAACACATATGGGTACGTTTGGGCTGGTTCTGGATCATCACATTAAAACGACTATAAGCATAAGCAGAAAAGTACATTAACAAGAAAGGCTAGTTTGGTAATAGTTTCATTTGTTAAAATGATTAAATGCATTAGTTTTTAATGCAATATGTCACAAGTTACTGTTCTATGCCTAACATGGATGAGGTTTTATCAAAATTGCAAAAATGATTTGTGATCCTTTTTGAAAACATTTTGAAATTTGTTAATTTTAAACTGTGATATATATATATTTAAGATTCTTTGAATAGAAAGTTCAAAAGGAAAGCATTTATTTGTAGTACTTTTTTGTAACAATGTGAAATTTTTACTGTCACTTTTGATCAATTTAATGCACCTTCTTTAAAAAAAGTCTTGCTGAGAGCAAACTTTTGAATGGTAAAAAAAAAAAAAATCTTTTGTGAGACCATCAGAAACAATCGTAGTTGGTTAGCCCTGAATAGTAAATGTTCAAACGAACAAATGCTGTAAAAGTACAATTCATAATGCATAATGTTGAGCCTTGTTGTATTTATGTCTCTGATGAAGGTTATATTTACCACCTGAGCTATATCTGAGTTTCTATTTTCACCTGGAAAATAAAAAAACACCCTCTGACAAGTCACGGTTTGATCACGTAAACCCAGTGTACCTGATGCGTCATATCTTGTGCTTGCATGTACATGTTCAAAACCTTACCAACCTTACATGTTCAAAACCTTAACTGTAAACAACTACTTGTCGCGTAAGTGCCTACTTCCGCATTCTTCTCTCTTAGAAATGGGTCAGTCACACGTGCCCTGGATGGAATCTAAAGCACTGTCCAGGGTGTGGAGAAGAGTGAGCTAGAAACTGATCATTTGTCATCATGAGTTACACCAAATAAATTCAACGACTCTGGGTCAGTGCTGCTACACCCTAATACAGGTAAACTCCAACAGTATTGCTATACGTAATGGTTCACAGATGAGCCAACTCTGAAAAATCAAGCTAAATTAAGTAAAGTCAACATAGATGGTGGTATTGAGTCACTAGTGGCGCTCCAGAGGGTTTGTGATCCCAGAGAGGGCAGCAGGAAGTGGGGAACAATGCTTCAGTGTTAGCCCTCATTTCTGTAGCTGGGGAAAAGAAGCCACCACTGAACTTTCTGCTTCACTCCACATCCATTGCTTTTTTGGGAAAGGATTAAATAAGAGAAACCAGGCGTGTAACTTAAATCCATGCCAGGGGCTCTCTATCTCTGCATCTCACTATAACGTCTCACCACTTCTCTCTTTTTTCGGCTATTCCTCATCCATGTGTATGCTTTTTCTAGTTCCCCCCTGCGGTCTCAAAAGACAGGAAAACAGCCTGAAAGTTGGTTGTGATCTAAATGATCTGCGAGGGCTGAAGCGCTGCAACTGTGGACAACTTCCCAGAGGGCAACAGGTTTGTCTAAGCAGGTCTTCAAAGGAAATTCCAGCCAAATATTCAAGTTGTGCATTTGGCAAAGAACAAACTCTGAGGAGATTGTTCTCTTTCTCTTTGCTTCTCCAGAAGACCACACAGAAGTCAAAATCTGCCTTGGCAATAGAAAGCAACGCTGTGGCCTTGGGTCAACTAGTCTCTAAAAGCAATAAATCATGTCACGTTAAGAAGGGAACCCCCTTTCTGAGCAATGTTTGGTTTTTATTTAGACTCAGACAATGAAAAGTATGCAAACACATTCAGTAGGTGCTTTCCTCACAATGATAGGTTGCTCTAAAATTAGCGCATGACTACAAGTGAACATTGATATAGGAGCGTGACACAAACAACGAGTTAAAGTCACTGACAGAGTGCATACTCAGCATGCCATCAGGCCTCCAGTACGCACCTGTACGTGCAAACATTCGACTTTACAATGACCGTGCCATTGTTTGTGGCAAAAGCCCCAGTTGTCAAGGGTAACAATCCTTTTTTCTTATAATCACCTTTGTCTTGGCTTCTCTCATTGGCTCATAAACCTCTGGTAAATGGCCAATGAAGACAGGCATTATTAAGAGTCCATTGTGATGCGTTTTTAAAGCCCTCTGGGTGTTCTATGAAGTCTCAGGCCATCGCCGTCCCGTTCTGCTCTGTCTGACTGAATGTTACACCTCTAGAATACTAACTATGTGCCTGCCAGTGGACCCCGGCTTCTTTTCCCAATCCAAATGGGGCCCCAACAGTCGTCTTGCCCTGCTAGAATATCTAAGTACTTCTGAGAAGCAGGATTTGTTGTTTTTCTGCTCCACACGTAATTAATACAGAAATTAAACATGACACGGACAGATTGGAGTAATTAGGAACTTATTTTAACTCAAGCTACTTGCCTGAATAGCAAGTTTTAGCCTCCTTTTGGGGCTAATCACGTCAGAAAAGTACTTTTTACGTTAAATTTGATTATTGTCAAATAAAGGCTGATAAAATGCCTCTCCGTGGCGGTGAAACATTCAGTCTGCAGAGTTTAATGGTGCTAAATGAGGGAGTTGCATTGTTTATTAGCAGCCCTGTTGGTGTAAACCAAGGCTTTGTTTGTCCTTTCAAACTCTGATAATGGGGTAAAATGAAGGTGTTTACTCGTCTTTTAGGACAACACTGTAAGCATCCCATCTGGACAGCGCACCAACAGTGAGCGCAGGATATTTATGTTAGTGCTGAAGAATGTTCATTGGGCAACAGCTGTGTGTGTGCGTGTGAGAGAGCGAGAAAGCCAGTGCATATCTGTCTTTATTTTCAGCACATTCTCACTAAAAATCTCACAATTCTTTTCTTCTTTTCTTGCTTTTTCAGCATGTCAATGTGTTGAATTGATGACTGTCCATTTGGAAAAAAAGATCTTTAATCCTTCAGCAAACACCATGGTGTTGTTTAATCCTTGAAAATGTTTTCCTAAGGATTTTGGTTCATGTATGACTGAAACTTCATCACAACCAGGGCCTCCGGAATAGGCCAGGAGATATTTCAAACCCTTCTCAGACTTATTAGAAACTTTGCATCTTGTGCGTTGCACAAGATTTATACAGAGAAGTGAATCATTGCTCGGCCTAGTTTAATTTATTGTGGAATGACAAAAATAAAAAGCTACTCTGTGCTCCCTAATCAATTTAATTGCAGGACAGCAAATGATAAAAAAGTCTTAAATTTCTCAGTCACTTTATATTGGTGAAATTTATCCAGAGCTTTGTCCTCTTGTCAGTTTTGTATTTAAGGTTGAACCAGTCTGTGTAACACTGGAAACTATCCATGCCTTCTTTGGGCCTGGCAAACATAACGTAACTTGAATCCGCAAAGAATTATCAGAGAAAAGCAGCCACAATTAGCTATAATTATATGTTCTACATAAAAACCATAATATTATAGTGAACACGAGAGGGAAAGACAGAAGGAAATTGAATAAGAATAAAGGCCGAACATGAAGGAGAGGGGAAAACAAGAGGGTGAGAGACTGAGACGTTGTGGATCTTGGCAATGGAAAATGTCACAGGAGGTTTGCCATGGGGAGCCAGTGAGGAGACACACATTTGCTTACAGGGTATTGCTTTACAGTGAATTTCTGGTATTGTTGATGAGAGGCCTGTCTAGAACTATATGTATACCATGCCGGTTGAGGGAAAAGGAGATTGGAGCTGGTCTGAACTGCAAACTGCTTTCCCAAAAGCAGACACCATATAGTACCATGACCCAGCACCACCTTCCAGCTTCATCCGACACCTAATCTAAATGTATTTTGTCAATTGTAGTTACTTATAAATAGGTCAGCCGTAGCTCTGTTTAAATCAAATGGTGACAACTTGCGTGGGAGCTTCTGCTGTTATCCTCCCTGTTGTTTATAGTCTCACAGTGTGACCGTGAATTAACCTCACTTTCTTTTTCCTTTCAGAGGTAGAGCGTTTATTTGAAACAACCTCTTTTCTTAATTGGTAACATTTTACAGGCTTTGCTGATCGAAGGGCAGTTTTAAATTGAGAGCATTACAGCCCATATATATTTTTTCATATTTTACTTTTTCAAAGTTTATTAATAATTAACTGGGTTTACAGAACCCAACCTCCCTTCCTAGGATTTTCAACGTGATTAGCTTCCATAGATATAGGTCAGAGTATGATTAAACGCATTATTTCATCACAAAAAGGCAGAGCATAATAGATATGCACTGCATGCTGAGTATATTGGTCATTTTTTAAAAATGATACGTATCCAATAATCTTAACATTGTGAAGATTATTTTTACATTTACGCATTTAGCAGACGCTTTTATCCAAAGCGACTTACATTGCATTCAAGTTACAGTTTTTTAACATTTTATCAGCCCTTGCTTTCCCTGGGAATCGAACCCATGAGCTTGGTGTTGCTAGCGCCATGCTCTACTGTTTGAGCTACATATATTGTATTTCATGGTGTTGGTGTGTTTCATAAGCACCTGTTGTTATCTATTTATTATGCTGAATTATGACATCCAGACTAGGCAGTAAAGCATGCATATGCACTTTTGAAGTGTTTCCAACATAATACAATGTTGCAAAACAGTAGTACTTCCTTGTCTCAGTCTTTTGATTGGGTAATGGTGTTTCTGTTGTGTGCAGTTTTGCAAAATTAATTCTTTCTGTTAATAATCTGATACGATTCACACTGTCTTTATTTTAGAAATATTTTAGACATTTGTTGTTTTGGACTTTTAATAAAAATAATATTAATATTTTTTTATATGTGTATTATAATAAAAATGTATATTGTTTTTATTTTAATTTCTTTTTTAAAAAAGATTATCCACAAGCACAGATTAAAAGTGATTTGATTCTTCTAACTGTTTGACTGAATCACGCCAATCCTCACAAGACAACAAATTATCAGATTAAATGACAAGAATTAAACCATTTCCCATCCCAATCCCACTGCTTTGGCTATCTTAATTCCTATCCTGATAGCATTCCTTGTGTATCTTGGAATGTTGCTGCATCTGCAATTTGGTAAAAGTTTTCCTCTGCTGTAAACCGTGTCTGAAAACTTAGTTGACAGCATTTTGCGGCATCAGGGGCACGGGAAACACAAATAAATATGCCGTCTAGGCAGTGCGCTGTTGTCGCCCCGAACGCGCCTGTGATGCCCAAAAATACTGGCACGAAGCTCGCCAAGTTTAAAGTCACGGCCTCTGCAACAAGAATATAATCAGCGCAACTTAAAGAACTTTAGCTTACCTGCGATAAAGACATGTTTAAGTAGACAAAGAGTCCGGTAGTCGAAGCGATCTGCAGCACGACCACCACGATCACCACCATCGCGATCCATAACTTTGACGGCGAGTCTCGACCGCGGCTGTTCGCCGGAACCATCATGTATGTGGTGGACTCGCTACTGACCGACCTGAAGTAATCCTGGTTGTTCTGAGTAGCCATGGCATTCCTAAGACGTGAGTAGATAAGCGGTTAGTGACAAACAAATAGAAATCAGCAACGGGACGTTGAATAAACTCCTTCTTGTTGGCGCAGAGCGGCCGTGGGAGGGTAGAGTCTATCCCACACTCGCATGCAGTCAGTCACTAATGTGTGTGTGTGTGTGTGTGTAGACGCTGAGGGGTTGAGTTTCGAGAGTGTCTTAAGGTACACTTAACTATGACTATGACAAGGTGCATTTGACTTCATCTGCAACATGAATAAATACATGTTTTAAATATTTGTATTGTTTTATATAGGCTATTCATTATTTTAAACTGTTGATGTGAAATCATCACACTCTCCCAACCTCTGATATTACAGAAAAGCCTAATGCTCTCTTTCCATGCTAAAGAAACCAGTTTAAACCAGTGCTTCCCATCATTTTTGAGTCAAGGCCCCCAGTTGTCGAGTAGACCCCACGACTTTTCAAGTTGTTTATGATATAGCCTAATAGATGAGAATTAAGGATAAGTTTTTTTGTTTTGTTTTGTTTTGTTTGTTTTTTACAATTTCTTCGTGATACAAGCTTCGCAAAACTATAAAAAATGCATATTCATTATAAAAATGCCCATGGAGCTAAAATATAAGACTCGTCGATCAGCTCACCTCAAAGACCGTCCAACAGATTACCGTCAAAAACATTGTAAGAGTGAACACTATCTTCATCAGGCCTGGTTTTACAGGAATTAAGCACTTATTCATGAATCCAAACCCTTCTGCTTCAAAAAAAAAAAAAAGAGGGAGAGAGAGAGGTAAATTAAAATATGAAATCTTGATTTGTAGTTTTTGTTATTACTTATTCTATTATTTTTTTTGTTGTTGTTGTCTTATTTCAAATCATTTTAAGTAATCTTGAGGCCCCCTTGGAAGTTTGCTGGGGCCCCCTGGTGGACCCGGCCCCCTGGTTCAGAATGCTTGGTTTAAATAAGCCTATGCTGGTTTACTGTTCTTCAACCCCTCTAAAACTATAAACCGTCTTTGGTTAAAGATGTTATTGTGAAACAGGGCCAGTAAAACCTTTAGCCTATATTTATATAGAACTTATAATTTTTGAAAAGTAAAATTAATTTTTTAATATAGTCTTAAAAATGAATGTTAAACCTAGGCTTTAGATATATTAACAAACTTAATTGCTGGTGGGCTATTTGTGTGACTGAGAAAGACAAGATAACAAATGCAGGGAATCTGCTTTGATGATCTTTAACGGAGCCTTGTTTGTGTAAAGGTAAAATATATTAAGAAAAAAAAAACAAGCAAGAAAGATGACCTAGAATGGTGTACATCTGACTAAAACAACTGAAGATGAAAGATTTTGAGTATGTCTAATAAATTACATTTATCACTTGCATTCTTCATCCGTTTTGAACATTCCAGTCATCTTGAGATAAACGGTCCACATTAAAACCGAAGGGACACGAAACATCACTCCTCTCAACACACTGTAAATATATCTGCAGCCTTTCTGTCTGTTTTATCCATAAACAGCAGGAGACGAGCATCGTGTGTGAGCTGGAGCGTATGTTTGTCTATACTAGCGTCTAGTGGAGATGGAAGACAGATGTCTGATGTCAGATGTTCGGTTGGTCGAGGCCCGTGGTCAGCCGGAGAAACCAACCAGACCAATGCTCGCACCTCGCCCGGAGATCATCGCTGGTCTCTGCTATGGAAGTGCATTGAAAGGGGTGAGCAATTAATAGATATGCGAGACATCTCCTCAGGGCTGGATCTCTCATGTCTGCTACTAATTGTCTGTCAAATGATTTCTAGCAGTGGGCATTTAGTGATGTCAACAGGGAAAAGAGCTGACACTGGTTGCATAAACTGCTTAGAGTAGTTTTAAAATTTAGTCATCAAATTTTTTCTTCAAGACTGGTCTTCATTTTTTTTTTTTTAAGTAAGACACATAGTGGTACATGCTGAGCTATACACAATCACAATACATCAAGTTTTGTATTGCAAGATTTCTGAAATGTTATGCTCAAGTAGGCAAGCAAGACATTATCTAATTAAATATGCACTAATTTGCATATGTTTCCTGAACATAAACCTGAACACTGATTAAGGCCGCCAGGTTCAAAATTTGTTTCTTTTTT
This sequence comes from Labeobarbus marequensis, assembly GCA_034780575.1. Classification (NCBI taxonomy): domain Eukaryota; kingdom Metazoa; phylum Chordata; class Actinopteri; order Cypriniformes; family Cyprinidae; genus Labeobarbus; species Labeobarbus marequensis. Next base: position 8,050 of record JAUZSZ010028019.1, read on the forward strand.
GCTGACATACTAGAATTAAAGACTGGATATCTTTTTTTCACTCCATAAGTTAGAAAACACTTTCAACAGGCAGAAAGAAAAAAAATGATGCAGATGGATGTTTTCTTTCCAGTACTCTGAAAGAAAAACATGTTATGGACAAATTGACCAAAAGTGTTTTGTCCATGGATTGAATGTCAGCGAGATCTCAAAATGGACAAAAACACTTTTGAGCCAATTTTCAGAAAATCGTCTTTTGTTTTGCAGAAAGCAAGCAGTTCAAACCAATTTGGAATGACATGAGGGTGAGTAAATTATGATAAGTTTTTGGTTTTTAAGTGAGCTATCCCTTCACTATAGCATGACACATTGTATCACATTCCGAACTGCAGATAACAGAGAAAATGTCATGTTTTACACGCAATGACCTTATCGTTATGATAGATAGGACCTACAAAGAGTGAAAACTCCATAAGACATCCCTATTCTCCAGAGCAAACATGTTAAATGTATTGTACTCATTTTATTTGAATTTATTTAGTCTTTTATGCAGTCTCCCTTCTCCGCCGGCTCCTTTATGGCCCGTTTGATCATACACATACAAAGGATTGCTCGCCATCCCTGTTGATTTAAGTCGTGGCGCTTCAGTGCTTCGCTAGGCTTGAGCGATACGAAAAGAAAATATATGAGTACTTTAAGTCTATGAGGCCTGTTTAGTGTAAGGAATTCCTTTACATGTGCCTGGCTCTCATTGTAGAGAATAAATCGATGCATCATAGCTTGGGGAAAAGGGTGGGGGGCGTTGGGAGATTTTCCAGAACCCCCATGATCCATTTGACTCTATATGTGTCAGCTCTGTTGCAATCACTTCGTCCCTTCTCTCTCTTCCCCACTCCCTTTTCCTGCTATCTTTTTTCCTTATGCACGTTTTTTCGCCGTCTCTCATTTTTGGCAGCGATGGTTCCTCAGCCGTTGGAACAAACACTTCTCCAGATGCGTATAACGGGGCTGGACTGAAAGCCATTGTGTCTTCACTGACACTGCAGCTGTGAAGTCAGTCCCCCTTGTGTATGAGAATATGCGTGTGTGTGCGGGAGAGAGAGAAAGTGAAAGAAGGAGCGTGTCTGGGAGACTGATAGAGCGAGGCAGAGGGTCAAAGAATGAGTATGTGTGATTTTGTGTGGGTGTCCCTGATTTTCAAGCTGTGGTCGCCAAGAGTGTGAGTGAGTGGGATGCAGGTTTTCGCTAAAAGCGCATTCCTGCCATGTTAGGTATCAGTGCTTGGGGAGTATTAATGGGATGCAGTAAAATAGTCCTGCTTTTTACACACCCCGCAAAGCCCTGCGCAGCTCCATCATAAAACAGTTTCACCAATACAGCATTCACTGTTTATCATTTTCAGACACACTTTATTATAGGTACTTACATATTTTTGAAAAATAACAACAGGGGAACATACAGAATACAGGATCTTTGGTTAAGAATGTGTCAGTGTGTTTTGGGTGGTAGTAACTTCCAAAGCAGATTTGTAGTCAGATTTCCGCTTACCTAATAATGGCTGTGGTTTGAGCGCTTGGACCGGGAGAGCAGATCTTATTTCGGTATAAACAGACAGCGTGCATGCAGCCGTTTCATCTTTAATGGCTTATTTTCAATGGGTCAGAGAGAAATTGATTATAACTGCGTATGCTTTGTTATGACTTTGTCTCCTTTTATTAATGTTTGGGATGTGAAAGATTGTGTGGATGAAGATTAATGTCTGCTGTTTTCCGTCTTTATTTCAGGGGGTGTTGCATGGATCACTGACCAGTTCTGCAAGGGTAAAGCTTCAAGATCAGTTTAAACGCACATTGTCAATCAGGTGCTGCAGATGCTCCAGGAGAGAATCGGAGCTCTTATAGAGCCCTCTGCTGGTCTCTTGCTGCATGTCACAAAAGTCATCGAGAGAAGCCATCAAAGCACCCACCGTCCAGCCGTTCAGACGAGCACTCCGAGAGAGTCTGCAAAGCTACGGGAAAGAAATAAAAAAGTAATACAATTATTTTACAATGAAAATGATAGAATTCATTGTGAGGACTTTTAATTAAAATGACTGGCTCTTTTAAAGCTATTCAGCTAGCATGGGTAGTATAATGAATACCATCAAATAATTATAGTGCTTCCTTAAACTCAAAGCTATTGTATAAGATGGCAACTAGGATTGTTGTAAAATGTGGTGAGTCAGTTTAACAACTTAAATATTAAAAAGGATTTACCGGGCAAAATCCTTTTCAGAAAGAAAAATCAGTTCTGGGTTTTAATTTGATTTATGAATAAGTTTCTGTATTTACTTCTGCGACCTCAATGCAAATATTTTTAATTGTTATGCTATTGTTACTGACATGTTTTATTGTTTTTGGTGATAAAATGTTTCCTATTTCTGAAATTTTTGAATTATGATGTTAAATATTATTGACTGGATTTTGGTATAAAATAATACTGAACAAGTAAAATTTGATTTTCAATATGAATTCAAACTGATGTTAATAAATTCAAAGCTATTATCTCATTATCACAGCAACTGGAATAGTTGCAAAATTGGGTGAGTTGTAACACTGTCAGTTTCTCAGGATAAAATTTCTAGGATTTGCAATAAGGTTTCTCCATCCAAACCAATTGTTAGCCTATGCTTTATGTATTTACTCCAAAAACTGTTTTAGGATAAAAAACTAATTCTTACTATTTTAAATTAAAATGCTTAAAATGATTCAAAATGTAGAATTTAAAATGCTCAAAATTATTGAGGGCTGGTATCAAAATAATACTGAACAAATAAATGTTGATTTTTAGTATAAATGCATGTGCAAAATTAAAACTGTAGTCCATGTCATAGGCAACCTACCCCACCTACTGTTACAACTCACGTCAAAAATAGCCCATTCACACCAAGAACCATAATATAACAATAAGCTTTACATTTTAATAAGCATTCTAATTCTATGAGAATAGAAAATTTAAAATCATAGCTTACCAAGAATGATTATATTACCATACACACCAATGGGCGCTAACATACTTTATAAGTGCACGGTATAGTTATGCCAAAGTAATTATTTTCTTGTGTCATTATTGTTATAGCTGTGGTGTGGACTTTTCTATTCTCACAGAAGTAATTGATGTTTAAAACTTTATAGTAATCATTATAGTTCTTGTCCTTGGTATAAATGGCCTTAAAGAAAAACAGTGTTACAACCAGGCATGTTTTCCTTTATTTGGCTATATAAAAGTCAGTCTGTGAAAACTGTAATATTCTGTACCGTTTGTTGAAGGCTTTTGTCTGGCAGCTCAAACTGAAGTGCTTCAGTCCCTTTCTGAGAGGCTGCGGCCCAGAGTAGAGCACATTGCAGTTCTTGGACAGGACTTTTCCCAGCACACATCTTGATTACCCATGGTTTAATGTCTTTCCCTGGGCCAAATTCTGCTCCCTGAGATTGCTTATAGTTAAACAGTAAGCTGGAAGCGTCACACACAGAATGCTGAAGCACGTCTTCCGCAAAGTCGTTGGCAAACGTGTCTACCAATGATTTCACTTTTATGGCGTCATCTGTAATAGGGTTCAGTTCTGATTTATCTCTGCAACATCTGAGGGGTTTGGCTTTGTGGGAGTTGATTGAGTCTTTACACACTGTGTTTGAATATCTCCCTTCTTCCCATGGCTGTGGTTCTACAGCTTGGCCCGAAAGATGTGGCTGGGTTCCATTTTTAAACACACCCTGTCCTAGCTTAGCAAAAGCATGAACCACAGCATTAATGATTAGCTCACTAGCTAAAACTTTCACCCCGTCTGTTGCAGAGATCTCAGACCTTGTGTCTGGAGTCACTTCTACCTTATACGTTGAGTACGAAGTTGTTTCTTCTTCCAAAACCTTCCTTTCTCCTTTCACCATCACCTCTGCTAGAGACGTTGTGACAATTTCACTCGCTAATTGGTCAGCAGTAGCCCACATGCTTTGCACACAACCCTCATCCTTTACTTTTATCTCATTTGTGGTGATAAAATGAAGGATATCTGCAGAAATTTGAGCTGCATAGTCAGTTAGACCGGGAACATCATTTTGGAGTCCACCATCATTAACTTCTCCGTACTCGTCTTCTTCCAGACCTCCATTTCGACAGCACTCCAGTGAAAGTGAGTGCATCAGTCTCACCATGAAGTCAGCGGACGTGTCTGTCATTTGGTTCTCCATTAATGGTTGCATGTGGTCTTTGGGGGTTGGTGGAGGGGGTGAAGGAAGGAACTCTTTAGCCAGTCCTCCCTTGAGCTTCCTTGTGAAACTGGCTCGACTCCTAATCAACTCTGGAAGTAAAGGGGTGCTTGGAGGAGCATCAGGGTACTCAATGGAGCCCAGACTAGCCATGCTTTTCAACGAAGTAGCATATACTGTGGTAGATGTGTCTTCGTATTCTTCCATCTTGTTGTCTGTTTCCATTTCAGATGTGTTTTTGTCACAGTTGTACCCTGAGGAGCCCAGAGCCGATGCATTTCCACAAGTCCTCTCTTTATCATCCACACTTTTGGATGATGGATCGTCAGTGTAATGATGCCTCTCCATCTCTTTCAATGCTTTGCAACAGACTTGTAAAGTTAACTCTTCAGCCAGCATCTCAACATCGTCCCCTCTCAGTTTGATGGATTCTCTTGGGTCTCTGATCCTGATGGCTGAATCTATAATAGTTTTGGCAGTCATCTGTGCAAAGTGTTGAATGGGCTCTAAGTTCTGTTCTAATGTTACATCCAGCAAATGGCTGTATGTTTCCAAAGTGTGTTGGATTGATGATGGGTTATAAGCTGGTTGTGGGTATGAATCACTGTTGATTACTACCTGTGCAGAGTCCTGAGAAGGTCATAGCAGAAAAAATGAAGGCTTGACTTTCAACAGGTTGCTAATACAATTTATACAGTGAACAATTTATTCTTTTATATTTGAGCTATTTTTCTATGGTGTTAAATATTTGTAAACTAAATTTAGAAGAGAATAAAAAGTCTTACAACTTACATGCTTTAATTAAATACTTTTATACTAAATACTGTGCTAAAATGTCTGTGCTTACATCAGAGTGAGCAGATTCTGAAGTGGTGACTAGATCACATAGCTTTAATGAGCTGCACAGCCAATCCTCATTAATCATCTGAAAAAGACAGAACAAGATATAATTTAGTGTTGGTACACACACATA
>JAUZSZ010028071.1:0-13244 GCA_034780575.1 Labeobarbus marequensis
ATATCGGCCCTTCCAGCAATGTCACAATATCCAGCCGATTGATCTTAGTCAGGACTGCAGTTAAGGCATCCGCTAAATGGAAAAAAGAAAAGACTGTCATGGTTGCACATAATTGCTGAACAAGAAATTATTCAAGTTGTCTCTCTTATAATGGCCGAGAATATGATTTGGATACAGAAGTCTGTCCCTGCCAAAACCTTTCTCCTCTTCGTATGATTTACCCTTATTCAGAAAATATGTTGTCCATAGGCACACTTACTTGTAGCGTTTTTACCATCTCGGCTAACCCATTTCTTTAATAGCATGAAACTCTGAGCTGTCAATGAGTTGGGGTTTTCCACACGGATTTGATTTATCTCATCAACTGAAAATTCCATTTCCCTGGCCAGCTCTGCAACACATAAAAAATAGATTAACGACTCGTCTGTCTTTACCACTCCCCCGTACACATGTGCGCAGTACTGCAGTGACTGCAGATGGCACACCCTACTGATCACAGCAGCACCGAAGCTTTGAGAAACAACAACAAATAAGGCAAAGCCGTATGTGCACAACAATAATAATACTAAAAAGTAGCATTTAGGGGTAAAAATGTGACACATTAATTTCACAGATGACATTATTACAGAGATATAAACATATAGAGTATATTTGTGCAAAAGTGTAATGCAACACTTTGTCCTCTAGGTGGTGTCATTTCTTACCAGTCCAACTCAGGCCAAGATGATCCGCCACAATAGCCATACGTACATCTGTTCTTTCACAGGGGCTCTGAGGGCCTGAGAGCAGAAGATGGAAAGTCATGAAAATCTTTAAAACATAATATTCAGAGAAGTTAGAAAAGTAATAAATCAGACTACCGTTTTCTGATCAAGTCAAGATAATTAAAAGTTTGGGGGAGATTTTTGCATATTTTAGCCACAACAAAATGAGTCCATATCCGAATAACAGGCTAGGGGAGATCGATCAGAAAAGAGCTGCAAAAATATTTTGATATAGTCGGTTAACTTGTTAGTGGTTTTAAGAGGTTAGATTTGTAAATAATGCATCTAATCCACCTACTTGGAAATGTTTAAACCTTCTGGAAGTATACTCTTACCAGAAACACAACAAATAAATCACAAAAAAGACACAATTCAAATGTCTCTACCGCTACAGCAGAGGGTCAAATGTGAAGTCACAGTATCAAATGAAACTAAACATGCGGCATCTTTGGTGCTGTGCTAGGACTGTGTCTGTGTCTGCGTGGGCTCACGAGATCTACAGGCTTCCTTAACACCTTACACGAAACTAGGAACCAATAAAAATGGCCAGCAACCCACTCACACTGGCATGCTACAGTAAAACTGACTATCCATAGAAAGAGATCTGAAAACAGGTTTAGAGACCAGTACACAAGTACACAAAGAGAGAGAAAATGACAAATGACAGAGATGACAACTACAGTCAGGTCACACCACAGGCAATCACAACGACTCATGCAACTAAGATCATACAAGTGGAAAGTTTTACAAACTAGGCTTGATCACCACGCCGGGGGCCACTTGAGGCCCAGCACCCTGACTGCCTTCACCTCCATCAGTGCTCCTACTCCTCCTCCTCCTGTCTCTGCCGGACTGCTCAACCTGTGATCTCACGTCTCTAGCAGACCTGGATGTACTGGACGGTTGCGACGCTTCTGATAAAGATGTGTTCCTTGATGTGCTGCTTTCTTCATCCTTATCATATGCCTGCATCTTTTTCTCTTCACTGGAAAGGCAGTCCACAAGCTTTACTGCACTACTAGGTTTTGAACTGCTAGAACTTTTGCTAACCTCACATAGGGGCTCCTGATCACATTTACTGACTGATCTACTCACTGGACTGGTTTTTGATCTTTTGATGGTGGTTATTGTTTTGGTTGGCTGTGCTTTATCTTTCTGTTTGGCTATTGTGGTGGTCCTACATTTCCCGATTGTTGAGGAACTAACATTTTTGACCTTCATCATTGGGATTCTAGATTTAGGCTTCACATCTGGGAATGGATCTAATCGATTCCTGGCTACTGGTCTAATCTTCTGAATTGGTCTCGAAGATATTAGATCTTTTTTATAACCCAGTGATGGATGAGGTGCTCTCACTGGCAACCTAGACTTTAGTGGCTTTCTTGTAATGTCGTTGCATTTGGAGATTACATCATTATTCTGTGTACTGCAATCCCTGAAAGTACCAGTGTCCTTTCTGACTGAATCTTCACATGGGTTTATTAATTGACCTGAGCAAAGATCAGACATTAACAGCTGTTCGGTTTGTATGCCACTTTGTAGCAAGCAGTGTGTTCCAGCATTTAAGGCCTCAAGATTAGCATTATTACAGCAGTTTCTGGAATTACTGGAAGTTGTCTGGAGGTATGTTTGTGGCTCTGTCCTCGATGAGTCTGTCCTCTGATTGTACTTGCTTGTTCTATAGGTGTCTGGTCCTACTTGATGTGCAGTCTCTGGTGTTTGACCTTGTGAACTATCCCAGTCTACACAAACAAAATCTCTCATCTCAATGTTGGAAGATTTGAGTCCTACCTTAAAAGAAGAACATAAAGAACTGACTTCTGAATAGGGGGGAGGCTCCATGTCATGAGATGTGTCAGAGTGGTCAGTGCATACCTGAATGATATTGTATGATATAACCGTGTTGTCCTCCATCTTAACTTGTGCTCTCTCAACTATCTGTGGATTTGAGGTGACTACATTTGGTTTTCTGATCCCATCCCCTATCCTCCCTCCTAGTGTATGCTCACCAATCTGAAAAAATTGCAGCCTCTCTTCAACAAAATCCCGCTTGCTCATGTCAATCGCACCACTGCGGGTCATCTCAAACATCTTCCCTTCGTGGAAGGGAAAAGGGTTTAGCTCGCTAGTTGGTGTGCTTTCATCGGTTGGGGTTCTTGCAGGAGTTGTGTCAGGGGTTGTTGCTGTAGACTTGTCATCTACTGCTAGCCCAAACGGCTTGGGCTCATCATCTTTAATTCTAGCATCCACTACTTCATCTTCTCCTCCCTTGCTTGACCAAGGATCAAAGCCTTTTGTTGCAACAGTTTTAAAAGGAGTATTAAACTCCTCATCTAGCTTGTAACTAAAGTAAGTGTCTGACAATCCTTGATCAGATTGTTTGCTGTCCTGTTCAATATCCTTTCCATTCTTTTTGTTTGAGGAATCAGTCTTAGCTTTGGTCTTTTTGTAATCCTCAGCTGGTGATTCTTCATGAATTACTTCAAGTTTACTTTGGCAACGGTCACTTGGTCTAGACATATTATCTGATGCCCAAACATCCTTTCTGTTTTCATTGGAAAATCCAAATGGTTTGGCAATAGGTTCACTTAAGCCGTCATCCTCGTCTTGAAGTTCATATCCATCAAGAGAGTCAATCTCAGTGGCATCAGTGTCATGAGAGAACTCTGCAGTTGTCGCTATTGAGCAATCTGTGATGGACTGATCATTGCCATTTTGTTCATAATCATAATCTTCTGCTTTTCCATTACCATTTGACCCTGGTTCTTTATTGTTCCCATTCTTGTCATGTTTCTTGGATGGGCTTTTCTTCAAATCTTTGTCCTCATCAACCTTAAAGGTATATTTCTTTATTGGAATAGGTTTAAAGACAGATTCCTCCTCTTCACTTGAATCGCTATCATTAGCTCCTGGGGGCACAGGAGACGGAGGCTGGACTCTTATTATAGGTTCGGCAAGAAGGTGTTTATCATGCTCCTCTTGGAGATTTACTTCCATCATTTCAGTCTCAGCCTCTGAGGAAGGAGTCGACCCTTTTTTGTCAGGCTGTGAGGAATCAGAATCCAAGGGTGGTGGAGGAGGGAACTCTATATATGCAACTCTTTTGTCTTTTGTCTCCTGGCCAGTTTCGTGTTTACCATTGGCTCCCTTTTCTGTTCCACGTTCTTTCAAAGGAATAGCTTTGCCTTGTTCACTGTCTTCTGACTCCTCTGAAACCTCAGCTATTGGGCTTGCAATACCTGGCATAAATGCAATAAATGGATCAGGGGTTCTCGAGGTGAGATCATAGCTGACCTCTTCTGAGCTTGGTGTCTCTGGAGTCATAGGACTTTTGCCAGAGCTATCGATAAAAGAGAACTGTTCTAAAGTGTCATCATCTGGGCTGCCTTGAGGAGATGTGGGCTGTTTCTGTTTAACTGCATAAATTGTTCGACTTTCTGAGCTAACCATCTTTTTGAATGTTCCATTGGTTCCTCCTCCTCCCATATCTTTGTCAGACTGTTTCCCTACTTGAACACTTACATAGACTGGTAAAGTTTTAAGCCCTTTGAAACTTTCTCTTGTTGTAACTGTGGATATTTTTTCGACCGAACTAGTGTCACTTAGACCACTTGTTGTTCTACTTTCAGCAGAGACTTCTTCAGACTTCTTTGGTGCAGCTTCCTCTCTCTGTAACTCTGAACGGCCCTGTACCCTTGGTTTGGTCAGGGTAGGTATGTGTGATGAGCTCTTTTCAGATAATTTAGTTAATGTGTCTTGGTTTGCCTTCTTTGACTGATTATTGTCTGAGGAACCAGGTGATGTTCTCACAGGAATATGAGATTCTGTCTTTTTCTTAAGGGTCTTTATCTGAAAGTCATTCTTATTGATATTATCCTTATACAAGGAAGCTGTCTCATTTTTAATGTCACTCTTTAAATACTGCTGCTCTTTAATATCATTAATTGCATTATGCCTGTCTGCAATATTTCCATCTTTCAAATCTTGTGAGTGAACTTTAGTAGAGCTCTCCTGAGTTTTATCAAACTCTTGATCTTTCATTTTCTCAAAAAGTGAGGCTCTTTTAACAACAGTATCTGATGTGGTAGATTTTTCAGGTAAACCTTTTTCACCCGACTGCTTTGAGACAATAGTACTACTGCTAATGTGAGGGGTTACTTTACTTTTATCAGTTTCTGTTAGTTTTTTAGGAGGTGAGTGTCCTTCATCTATGGAATCAGCTTTTGAAGGTTTTGAACCAGCGTAAATCTGATACACTGGTAATTTACTTTCTGGTAGTTTTTTAACTGGTTGTTTTGACTGTGTTAGAGGCACATTCTGATCTTGTTTCTGCGCTTCTATTTCAAACTTTTGTCGAACAGAGCTCACTCTAGAAGTCTTAACTGGGACTGGGGGGCCTGCATCACTTGTCTTTGCCTGCTTAGGATCTTCGTGCTGTTTTGGCTTGTCCTCACTGAACTGTGACAGCATATGCCTCTCAGGACTGTTTGGCAGACTTGCACTTTTCCTTTCGTTTGTGCTGCCAAACATCTTCTGTCTGCCTTTGTCCCATTCCTCAGCTGCACTCTTTTGCTTTTTCTCAGGGCTGCTGCATGTTGAGCTCGGCCCTGACCGTGTCTCTCGTGATAATCTTGTTGGTTTCTTTTTCTCAGGGGACTTGAGCTCATCGTTTAATTTTTCGGTTTTGTCCCTAAAAAACTGTGAAACCTCGCTCAGTTTCTCCTCTGCCTCTTTGATGGTCCGATCTACTCTATCTTCATATATGAGTTTCTCTCTATTCCTGTCCTGCCTATCCTGTGTGAATCTCATCCAGACTGCATGTTTAGGGCTACCGGGTTCTGTGGTATAATGTAATACTGTAACTTTGTCATATTGCTCATCTTGTGGGGGATATTTACTTGATTTGTCTGATGCATCCCTTGCTGACTTTAATTTGGACTCCTTCCTGGGGCCAGCTACTTTTTCTCCATATACGCCTTCTGCCCCTTGTACCTCAGTGGCTACGCTATGTGCCTGGTCTGCCACTGAGTCCTCAGTGTCAGAATGTGATATGTCTAATTTTTCTGAGAGCAACATTTTCTCAGCAAACCTGTATGACTCCCCTCTCAACTCAGATAACTCGTCATCATGATACTCAATAGAATGCTGGCTTAGAAGTTTTAAAGCTTTATATGACTCATCTGCAATAAGCTGAGCTGAACTGGGACGAGACTCTTCCTCTTGAGAAACAGGTGTATTGACTCTGGATGTGTCTAAGACGAATGGCAGTGATTCCTCAACAGTAAGTTCCTCCTCATCTTGAAGAACCTCATAATCACCATCAACCCTTTCAACAAGCTCCTTGAGACCTCGGTCACTCCTGCATATAAACTCTGGATGCTTTTTAGTCTCTCTGATTATAACTTCTGTCGGGTCAGTTGTGTTGCCCTTTTCTATGTGCACCTCAATAATTCTCTCAACTTTGGGTTTTTTGTCCTTTTCGAGGAACCGTGGCGACAATTCATCTCCTTTAATGGCATCTTGGCCAGCTTTGTGCTCAAATAAACCGGCAAATTCTTTGGAAGGGTCTCTTCCAGACTGAAAAGCTTTCATTATGTCTCGGACTGACATTGTTTCTTCAATCCTGTCAGAGCCAGCATCTTTCAGTTGAGGTTTGTGGTAGACCATTCGAGTTGTAGTGGTGATATGAGTTTCTTCTTTGACGCAGGCCAGCTCCTCAGAGCTGGCTTTCATCTGCAAGGCCTTTACCTTATCTTTGATTGAGCTAACTGCTGGCTCAGGCTCAACCGGAGGCTTCAAACCTGCTGCCTCATCCATTAGTGGCTCACAGACCTCCTCAGGATGTTCATAGCTCCTGATGACGTGAACAACCTCAGTTCTGGTTTCTGTTATGACAGGGGGAATAGGCACATCTGTGAAGGGGGGTTTGGGCCCTGTGCTCTCTGCACTTTGAGGAGCTGATGGGGTCTTTTCACTTCTGGTTTCAAAACCACTATCTGAGAGGGGACTCTTATCTTGTTCATGGGAAAAGTCATCAGGAGATTCCAGGATAGCATCTGTGCCACTATAGGAGTCTGCTAATTTACTCAAGTCTTTCTCTGAGGGAGAGGTCCGCATACCTGTGGGTGGCATTTTGAGCTTGTGCTCCGGTTTCATGGTACGCTTTTGTTTTTCCTCTCCTTCTTTCTTTATTTCATCATACCTGCTCTTTACATCAACTATTTTTGAAAGGGAACTGGCACCAAGATCATTCATTAAGTAATCGACCACTTTAGCTAAATTGAGATCTTTGTCTGGCACTGACTGTGGCCCGACAGGAAGGGTTGGTTCAAATGTTGGCAAGGAATGCAGAACACTCTGTCGTGCCTCCTCAATTTCATCTTTGGAGAACTCTTCCCATTCATCTTCTGAGGCCCTGTCTTTACTTGAGCTTTTGGCTTCACTCAGGACATCTTTTGTGAGTATTTCACTAACTTTAACAAGGTCCTCTTTAACTTTCTCAACCAAACTGAAAGGCTCTTCATCCTCCATCCTGGACTCTTTAGAAACATGCGAGTGGAAGCTTTTGGCTGCGGATGACGAATCAGTTTGTAAGATTGCGGTCATTCTTATCAGATCTTCCTTCATATCTGCCACATCCTTAAGAATCTCTTGACTGGATGTTAATGTGGGTGTGGCAGCAGCTTTGAGGACTGTTGGGGAAATAAAAAGTGAGGGCTTTGAGGGTTTAATTCGTGATGTTGAGGACTGTGCTTGGGTGTGTGTCTGAGGTGTGATTGTTATTTTCTCTGGAAGTTTCTTCCCCTGGGGTTCAGGGAGCACATTGACCATGGAGAATACTGGAACGGACATGGAAATTGATGATATTGATGTGGTGGTAGTGGCTGGTGACCTAAGGGTATCGTAAACAGAACTTGATAAATTTGATCTTAAAGGTGAAGATACAGATTTTAGCGCACTATAGTTTGACGTTGTGCCAGCAGTAAGTGTTTTCTCAGCCTCACTGAAGGCTGCACCAACACTGGCCGTAGCTGCTTGCGTTGTGGCCTGTATCTGTTCTTGTAAGCTGTAAACCCGTCCTGTAAACAGACGGGAAGATGCAGAGGAGGATGAGGGGTATTTTATCGGTGAAATGGATCCGTTTAACAGGCCTGTTTCAGTACTGGATATTGTAGGCTTAGCTGATGAAGAAAATGATGACAGAATCGTACCCCTAGCTGCATCCGAGCTTGTTTTAATAGAGGACAAGTTTGTTATGTTTCGAATGGGAGAGGACTCTGCTATACTTGTGGGGGCCAGGGTGGATTTGAATGATAAAGACGTGTATGTATTTGTGGTTGACTTTATAGATTCAGCTTGCGTCACTGTGGTGAAAGTTCTGTCTAGCATGGATCCAGGTGATGAAATCAAGTTAGCTCTTGAGGACAATGAAGCAGCGAGCCCCTTGATGGACACCGGATCCGTGCCAGTTTTACCTGGTGAAGACAGGAGACTGGAGGAAATTTGAACTTGATTTTGGGGTTGTTGAACCACAGTCTTTATTGGAGATGACATCGATCTGTATGTTCTAATGGGTGATGCTACATCGCTAACTGATTTTGCAGGAGAAGCATTCGATGTTCCTAGGGTGGACTTGATTGGAGAAGCAGAGGAAATGGACCACACAGACTTTAGTGGCGAAGCAGATGGCGTGTTGGAAGGTGAACTGGAGAGGGAACCCAGTCCACATTTTGTTTGCCCAGGGACGGTAATAGGAGCAGTCGACCATGCCTGGTAAGATCTTGTTGAAAAGACAGGTTTGTGAGCGTAACCAGCAGGCAGTGTTCTTGTTGTACTTCGTTCAACTGTTTCTTTAAACAGACAAATGAAAATCCAACATAAAGTCAACAAAAAATGGTGGAAAAACAGAGAGACCAGAAGGAAAAAATTGGTCAGTGGTGATTGTCTTATAAGGAATAGAGCAGCAGTTTTATGATGTGAAATGGAACTGAAGATGAGGATGGTGGCAAAATAAAGATGATCCAAAGAGATTCATGGCCCACAAAGGGTTCACAAAACAAAAATTAACAAAGCGCACACACACAAAATATGACAATAATGATGAACCACAAAACGTAAAATGGCAAGACAAATGCACAGGACCAGAGTAAAACAATTTCACTTTTGACTTTTGATGTGCTAAATTTTCCTGTGACTGACTACCTTCATTTGCTACAGTGCCTTTTATCTGTTTGGTTTAGAAAAAAAAAAAAATACAGATCCTTCCCCAATTTATGTATTTTGACAAAAACAGAAGACTCCAAAACAAAAAAGCATCCTTGTTCCTATGCTACAGGAACACATATTATGACAAATGCAGGCTAAATAACTACAGTTTAAAGTTCATAATATCACTCACATCATGCAGATCTGAGTAACCTTAGTGACAGGCAATTCAGTGCAAACTGTGAAAGCACCCGAGAGAATCTACCTGTGAGTCTTCATGCATTTCCTTCAAAAATGCATTAAATAATTATGCACAATCACAAAGCCAAAAGGAGCAAGACTGGTTGTAAACAGGAATTTAAAAAAAGGAAATGATTTTTTACTTTGATGCCATAGTGCATAAAGTTTTGCAAGTCAATCAAAGTAAAATGTTATGAAAGTTACAAAATATTATTCTTGCTAGTGTGGGTAAAAATGAACTAATAGGGTAAATAACATCTCATAAGCACAGGGCAAGCACGGCACACCAACTGAAATACCAAATTTTACATGCAAACTAAACTTTACAAAAAACAAACATCAAACAAAAAAACAAGCATGTGGACTCTGTTCATGTATGGTAAGAATGTGCAGATAAAACAATGTTTATGCCAGTTAATATATCATAGATGGTTACAGTAAGTCACATGTTAGCTTTAATCACCCCCAATAATTTGGTTCTCAATATAAGTTCATATATTAGTGAAAACATCACACTCACTCATTCCAGGTTCGGTCAGATAGCTGTAGCGCTTACGTAAGGCTAGAGATGCAAAGGTATGACGTCGTTCTGGCTTTTCAGTCTGTAACAACAACAAAAAGAATCCTATCAGTTCTCCCATAATCAACCCTGCTTCAGCTAACTCTCTTATTGTTCTTTCCTTCTGAAAAGTATTATGACTATAATATAGGAACGCTGATTTGGAAGTTTTTTATAATTTTCTTATATTACTGTACTCTTTACATTGGGTTGGCCTATATAGTCTCTATTTGCATCAAAGGAAATCAATGCTACATTGATTGGTGCATGGACTTGGTGCATGGATGAGAAAAAAAAATTAGCTTGCAGAAAGTTGCAGCAGCATGCAGTATGTACTGTATGTGTACCCAAGTTAAAGCCGTCTTATACGAACAAATAACCCAGAGCTAAAGCAACTAGCACACCACATGGAAATGAGGGGACAGCACGATTACCTCTTCCTCAGGATCTGAATCCACATCCTTTTGGTTCCCAAGATGCATTGCAGAAACAGAGGGGATAACGTAATGAAGAGCAGGGGGAAAGAAACATCAGGATGTGAAAAAGGCGATTGAGAGCACACTAAGTAAAAGTTACCGCAAAGCCACAGTGAAAGAACATAAAGGGGTAAAAAAGAAAAAGAAAAACAAAGCACAGAGCCGCAACCACAGAAGCTGCTGAAATAAGCACAAGCCTGTGCACCTTCAGCCAAAGCAAGATCCAAATCAAAAGTGTGATTTGGGTCAGCCACAACAACAACAACTTGAAAAAAGCTTGAAACAGATAAAAGACACACTCAGGCAGTTTGAGCCAATTTGACCCTTAATGACTAGGAACACTGCTCTATCTTTCCTGAGTATGAAGATGGCATGATATGACGCAGATGATCAGAGTTCAGCCTTACCTTCTTGAGTCCTGGCAGTGTGATGTTTAAATTACAGATAGCAGTCTGAGCGAGACCCTTGGAAGTTTTGGGCTCTCTGAGGAAGGACAAGCGGCCACATGGCTCTTGGCTGCTGTCTCTGACCTGCAGATGACAAACAAATGTTACTGTTGGTGAATTAGGTCTGACTTGGCCAGAATCTGCTGGATAATAGTTTGTAGAGAAGCAGCCCATCTGATTTAAATAAGTACAAGGTTTCAGCTGGAAAATACACAAGAATGCTAAAGAGAAAAGTCACAACATGCGAAGAGCTACATGTTTCTCATTACCTTCTTATATCCCGGAGTCTAACAGAAATTTATGCTGATTTTAATAACAAAACAATTTGGCAGGCAGAATGTATTACTAATGTGTCTAATTGTCATGAAAACGCTGGAAGAAAAAAATGATCTACCTTCACACAGAACGGCAATCTGTTTTCTTTGAACGCATAGAAGTTAAAAACCAGCTGTTGTCCGGCTTTGGTCAGAGGGGCCAAATTGCCATAGCAGTCCACATAGATGGGCTTCCCTTCCAGCACCTTTAAAACAGCCAGCCATGTCATGCAAACAACATTTTATAAAAATGTAAATGTGCAAAAATCCTAATAATATCTCATAAAATTCTAATTTAAAAAAATCCTCATATAAATATATAAATAAATAAAAACGCATAATGCACCTCAATGTCTTTGCTTCTGGCCACCTCCTCAAAGTTCTCCTGCTGTTCCAGGGTTTTGTCCACTTTGTCGTCTGTCATACAGAAGCACCGCAGACTGGATTCTACAGGGTCATTCATTTTAGCAAACACTACGAACTTGGCCATATAGGGCACACAGATGAGCTCTCTGTAGAGCTGGGTGGCCAATCCTACAGTCTCTGGGGTCTGATGGCAGTCTGCAAGCCAAAACCTGGACACAAATTTAACAGTCACAAAGCTGAAAATGTGAGATTTTGATAACACGCCTTAATATTTTCTAGAATTAGATCTGAGATATTGAAAATTGATTTAGGCAAGTAAGAGGATTTTATGAGAGAGAACTTTCTAAGTTGTTCTTGTACCTGGCAGACACGTTTGTGGTGAAGGACACACAGTCATTCATAAAGGTGAGAGGTGTAGTCCCAGTGATGTCCTCCCACTGAGCAGGCGATGTGCCACCTGTCACGAGATGTTTTATTAAAATGATTTTTATATTTTCTTAAGAAAATCTGAGTGCTCAAATAGATCAAACAGAGATGCACTGGTTGACTGGCCATCGATTTGTTGTTTTTGTTTTTTGCAGGTATGTTTTATGTAGAATATTTTCACAAAGCTAAATTCTGAAAAATCTTTTAGTTGTTGTTTTAAATCATCATATCATACAACCTAATTGATATCAAAAACAACTGCTCATACTACATGAATGTAGCATCTTTGTTTGGATTGTGATTAAAATGCAGTGATTGCCTCTATCTTCAATTGGCTACAGACATTTCTGTTTAGGGCCAGTTAGGATTGAAATAGAGCAAATAAACATTTTGTTCTTGTACTCGTTTATTCTTTCTTGTATAAAGAAAAAAAAACTGCAGTCGGTATCAGAATTGGCCTGCTTGCTCGTAAAAAAAATCTTAATCGGTCATTAAAAATTATAATCAGTGCATTCTTAGAGACAAATACTGTAATAGAGAAGTTATGAGTTAAAGCCCATCCACACCAAGGACTATATCTATAATCAAATGCTTACTATAAAGTTTTCAAAATTGTTATAATTCTGTGGGAGATGTCCAAACCACAACTATAACGATAACGACACAGATTAACAATATCGTTGGAATCATTTTCTGAACATCGTCAACCAATCAGAATCCACCTTTAAAGAGCTTGAGCATTTAAAGCAAGCGATGACATACAGTATCTACTGCATGCAATTATGACTAACAGAACGATATTGCATTTCGATGTGGACGGTAATAAAGTTATCATTTTAGTTATCGTTCTTCTTATTATCAGCTGTTATGCAAACACCACTATAGTGAAATGGAAGTTTGATAAACTGTTAAAAAGATTCTGTATTTTATTATACATCGTTATTTTCTAAAAGTCAATCCTACCAGTTATACTGCAGAGCAGGCGCAGGCTTGGTGTTGGGTCTCCTTTGTAGCCGTTCACCACACCCTCTCCAGACTGTGGAGGCACAGGTATGGTCATGGTAATGGGCTTATGGAACTTCCTCCTGCGAGGCTCCACAGTCACTATAGGGCTGAAGGTGGCACGATTTCCTATGATTTTCTTCACAGCTTCATCCTGAACAGGCTGGGCCTGTTAAGAGAAAGCAAGATCATTTAAGTGAAACATCTACACAATGAGCTTTATTAAAGTGTGCAATTTCTGACTGCTAGCATCAGCAAATGGGAAAATCATGCTTTCCCAAATAATCCCAAAATATGCCCAGTCCTAAACTCACACCATTGTTAAGCTAGTGTTGTTGTACAACCCGAATTCTGGAAATGTTGGGATATTTTTTTTTTATTTGAATAAAATGAAAACTAAAAGACTTTCAAATCACATGAGCCAATATTTTATTCACAATAGAACA
>JAUZSZ010028160.1:0-13242 GCA_034780575.1 Labeobarbus marequensis
AATCGACACGACGAACTTGCAGAGTTTCTCCTCCACACAGGTAAGCTGAACTTCAAATTAAAAGTATTCCTAATATGTTGGACCCTTGGAAGTAGCCTACTTTTACAACGGGTAAAAGTAGGCTACTTCCAATAAAGGGGCGTTTGCAAAGACTGTTTGAAGACGTGCTTTATTTTTGTAGTTCCACTTCCACTTGGTGACATTAGTGCAGAAACTACCCTACCTTAATTTTAATTTAAAAAAAATCGCATTCGGGGTTACATGGGGGTGAATAATTATTTAAAATTGTAATAGGTAAATGATGCATCACATTTTTCTGCAGCCTTAAACACGTAACCACATCTCATATCAAAACAGCATATTTACTCAATGTAAATACTGTAGTTATCTGTACAATCGGCAGTAATAATAAACCTTTTTCCCATTATCACATTGAAAATGTCAGCTATGTCACGGAAATAATTGCAGACAAATATTATAGGATTGAGGATATTTGAAGTGGTTGCCTTTATTTAAAAGACTCAGTCAAATTATGTTTTGCTTTAAAAAATAATGTCAACATGTAGTTGACAACGTGGTTTAACAACTCTGGCCCTCAAGGTCTACTGTATGGCCCTGCAGAGTTTTGCTCCCACCCTGATCAACTCACCTGCCTGTCATTTTTTAGAAATCCTGAAGACCTTGATTAGCTTGTTCACATGTTTTATCAGGGTTTGGAGATCAATTTTACAAGAATTATAAAATATGTACAAATATGCTTGCTCTCTTGTTACAGATAGAAACACTAGAAAATGAAAAAAAAAAGTTGCTTCAGTCATCAGAAGCAACACTATGCGATATGAATTCCTTGCAGTTGCAACTTTTGGATGGTAGGATCTCCTCACTGTGACTCAGTATCTCTGGGAAATATAAGATATGTTAGTATACAAGAGACTAAAAAAAATTCACACATAAGAGTGAAAACCTGCAGAACTTTCTTATATAGATTAAAATAACAATTAAAAGAATTTTTTTTGTTTTGTTTTTGAAACTGACTGGCACTCTGGTTTTAGAAATTATATCATTAAGTCATTTACCTGGTTTAGTTCCACATTGACCACTGTAGAGTTGTTGCTGCAGGTGGCTTTGCAGGCAAATGCTGAGATACAGATGGAGATGATGAACTGAAGGATGGAGAACACCAGCAATATTCCAATGATCCCAAAACTACATCTCTAAATAAGACGTTCAACATGTCCATATATGAAAGCAGTTAAACAAATAGCATCCCAGCAATTATATTGAGTTTATCAAAAATTATATAAAAATATTATATACAGCAAACAGTTATTCTGATGATAAGGATATATCTCAAAAATAAGTATATAAAGTTCACAAATGTAAAATTATGTCATCATTTACTCACCCTCTTGTCATTCTATCATTTATTTTTCCTTGAAATGCAAAAGAAGTAATTTTGAAAATGGCTTTAATGCAATTACAATGACTAAAGCTTGAGCTTTCACACTTCAAAAAATACAGTAAATAAATACATAAATAACAAAACATAAAGCCTTATCAAATGGGTTCAAACAACTTGTGCATTATATTCCAAATTTTTTCAAATCATCCAATAGCGTTATGTGAAGAACAAACTGAGGATTATGTCAAGATTTTAAGTGACTTAAAAGTAAATGATGACGATCTTAATTTTTTGGTGAACTTTTAAGTAAATAAAACCGCAAATAATAGCTGAAAATTCAAATTTAAACAAAATATTGCACATTTAGTACCTCAGAATTTGTACAGTCATACATATTGTAGCAGCTTCGAGGGCGCAGTGGACCTATTCTTATTTCAGTACTCATCAGAAGTATGGCTATTACTAGTGGAGCGGCTAAGTGCTTATGTTTGGCAGAATCGTTCAGTTTATGATACAAGCGTGAAAATTGGCATGAGCAGTCTCCATGGGTAACTTGACAAGAAAATTGTCCGAGCCACTTGAAATTTCAAGATGGCGGCCATTTTTCAAGATGGCCGACACCTTAGTGGAGCAGTTAAGTGATATACTGGTTTATTTGGTGATACAAGCATGAAAATTGGCATGAGCAGTATGAAAATTGCCATGAGCTGTCTCAAAGGGTCATTTGACAAGAAACTGCCCACAGCAACATAAAATTTCAAGATGGCGGCAATTTTTCAGGATTACTGCCGCCCGCCATGTGGATCTTTAAATGATACATTTTCTCATAGAAATGTATTGGGTTCCTCAAAAGACTCTGTCAAGAGAGGTAGTTTGACTGGCTTTTGTCTGACTCCTCACCCATGACCTGTCCAGTTTGGTAAAGCCTGTCAGGAGTTGCCTCCCACCGGCATAGCTCTCAGGGTTCATTGAGGTACACAAGCTCCCTTACCACGACAAGGTAACAGTCACAAGGGAGGGTTTTTTTTGTTCTTGTTTTTTTTTACTAACAATTATTAAACATATACTAAGAGGTGGGGAAACAAAAAGAAGATTAATAAATTAGCACAGTTGTGGTGCTGAACGAACAGTGCACCAAACAAAAAATTGAGCAATGACTAATACTGAATGTTAATAAGAACAGATCCAGAGGAAACAGCGACTCTGGCTGACACAGCCATGGAACCATGACAAACAGAAAGTATCTCAAACAATACTAAGGAACTAAACTGAAAATGTCACAGTGATAGTCTGGTGACAAAATAAAACATGATGCGCCGATGTGGCGAGGGGAATCCGAGCCATAGGCCTACACCGAAAACATAGAGGACTAACACTGGCAAAAGAAACATGCAAATAGGTTCTAGCAGGGGCAACTACATAGGCATGTGCAACTGAGTCCATATCTGAAGCACTTACACCTTCCAGTACATGCCTTGTTGCACCCACATTTGGTCAACTCCCAACAACTCTCTGCAATAGGTGGAAGTGGAGTCCAGAAGACTTTCCACTCTTCGTCCTTTTTAACCCATCCCCAGTCGGATGGGCTCGGCATTTGTGGATGTCGCTTCAATGCCTGTCCCCACACGTATCCAGCCTCATAAGAAGCACGTTTGGCATGCTCTTTGAGTGCTGCTTGAGTTGGTGGGATCAAGTCATATTGTCTTTGCTTTCTGGCAAAGAGATCAAGCCTGGCCTCGTTCACAGTGGTGACATCGCTGGACCTGTCATACATTAGCACAACAAATCTCTCCAAAGCTTGCAGGTCACTTTCCTCCACTGCAGAGGGACATTTGCTGAGTCTTGCAAATGTGTTTGAGACCTCATCACACACGTCCCATGTTTTCCAGGCAGACTTCTTTGATTTGCCATGGAAGGATGACACAATGTCACAACCACTGAAGGCATGGAAGAAGAGGATACCACGTGTTTTCTCTGGTCCTATGGCTGAAACCACCTCATGTATAGGGATCCATCTTGTCTTCTCTCCTTTGCCAAACGTCACCCACATTTTCTCCAGGCCAAGTTGCATCAAAGACGGCATAACAGAAGTGGCTATTATTAAAATGTCTGTGTCATTGGCATCAATCATCAGGGATTTGTGTCCTTGTTTCACTGCATGCTGGGCATGAAGGAAAATACGCGTGTCTGCCTCTTCATGACTACACGGGGCTACTGCATCCAGGTTAGTAGTTTGGTTGCTAACAGCATCTTCTCCCTTCGTCACAATGACTATATTGGCTGTTTTCATTTCTGTTACTTTATCAGCAATAAAATGGAATAATTCCTGCTTGTTGTTTTCATCCCGTAGGAAGCTTTGCCAGTTTGACGGAGTTTTGCCTGTGCCTGTTACTCTCCTTCTGATTGCTTTTCCCCGTTTTGACCTTGCCTCAGACTTCAGACTGGACTTCCAGTAAACATCGAACACAATGTCCGTCCGCCTGTATGTATGGCGGTATGTCTCTATTCTTGGAAGTATGTCATTTATTGCATATTCATCAAACGTCTTGCTTGAACGTGGTGGCAGTGTATTCACCATAGCTGATCCATCCACTATAAGAACATCTGATTCTGGCTTTTTTTCTGGCAATGTCACTTTCGCTTGTAGTAAATCAGCCAGGTGTGATTTGGTACACGTGTGGAGTTTCCCTCCATCACTGAGAGAGGCGGGAGCTGATTGGTTCTCATGCATGAAGAACTCTTGTAAGTCACACTGCCTGTTCTGGCAAGAGATGAATAGTCGGGAGAAAAGTTGGTAGTCACCCTTAAGTTCCATCATCTTGGAGTTTGTTCCACTGACAACTGGCTTGTGCTTGAAGAAAGTTACCATATTCTTCTTGATAGGCTTGTAGAAAGAGCATGGACTGTCAAGGCTCTGTAGATCTGTCACAAAAGACTTGAACTGTTCTTTGCCTTGTTGGTGATGTACTGCTATCAGCTCAGCTGAACTGACATCAACAATGTCCTTCGTGTCCAACACAAGCAGATCATCTGATTCTTCCATGAAAGGGTTACCCATTTCCCGCATCACTGATGTGAGTCGTTTCACTTTCTCAAAAAATGCTTTTTGAGCAGCCTCTGTTTGTTCATGGTGATGATTACCTTTCTTCACATCTTTAGCTCCTGACACAGCTTCATAGTTCGCAACTAGACGGCTCACTTCTGGACCTGCTAACATCCATCTTCGAAGTGCTGATGGGTTCTCTGTCAGCCCGACTGCTCCCCCATCACCTTTGATCACAGCATTGAGCCATTCATGAGCCTGATCAATTGCCACTGCAGAGAAAGCCCTATCTGACTTATGTACTACAAAGTTCCCCTTGTGGAACTCTGCAGCCATTTCTGGATGTTGCTCCTCAATGCACATCATGTCTCGAAGGTGTATTGGAAGCCATCGAGCATAATTTACATTGTTGTTGGCAAAAAAGTATGGGACAAGTTCAAACAGTGACTCACGGTACAGTCTGAAGTTACCTTCTCGAAATGATCGGATCAAAATGAGAATGGTCAGCTCCATCCTATAAATGAGAAACCAGAACTTGAACTGTGGACTCTTCTGCTCCGTGCACCACACCTCAAAAGTGGTGTTAGGGTTGTCAGGTGTCTCCTCCTTGTACGCATTGTATGCATCTTTCATGAGCTCATACAGACTGCATACTGTTATCTGATGTGCATACCGTGTTCTAGTTACACTTGATGCTGAAAGAAATGAATCTGCTGTACCAGGTGAGGCTACCCCAGCCTCAACGAGAGCACTAGTCCATCCACTGTCTTTGAGTAGCGTTCCGATAGATTTAAACACTGTCATTTCAATATGTAGACCTCCAAACATGATCACATATTTGTCTTCTCCATATTGCTCTGGCCAGTGCCATTGGATCTGCTTTGCAAGAGCATATAGTGGCTGGTCAGCAGCTATGACTGGCGTTTGTCCTGGATTCAGGAATGCTACTGTATCCCTAACTTTGTCCATAACATGTTTTATTGTTGCGACAGAGTGGGCCTGGTCTCGGAAGAGGGGAAGCAGTGATGTAATGCTGACATTAAAACCCTGGCTCCTCCTTTGGGATGCATGGTAGGCTGACCATGTTATAGTGGAAGAAGCATTGACTTCTTGGGTTAGGCTAACCTTCTCCAGCCATTCATACTCGGGTGCAAAGTTTCTGCTGAATACAATGAGGTCTGGCAATGGTAGGTTGGCTACAGTACGGGGCTCTGGGTTTTTCTTATTGAAAAAAGCTGGTTGGATGTTAGAGAAGGATTCAGGAATCTCAGAAACCTTTTTTGGTCTGTTATCTGAAAGGTGGAGTGGTGGCCTTATCTGGCCGCCATTGTTAAGGGTTGGATGTTGAAACATGGAAATACTTGTACCATGAAAGGAGGTATTTGCTGTTGTTGCTGTGGGATTATGGTCAATGTTGTCCATAGCAGATGTGGTGAATAGTCCCTTTCGCAGAATCGGTGGGCATACAACCCCATCTACAACATATTGGTTCACTACAGATTCTCCTAGCAGTGCGGAAACTTCCAACACCCTGTCATAGGAGATGCTAATTCCATTCTCATGAAGCATATCAATAAGTTGTCGTTTTCGTGTCTTTGCATACACCGCCATCCCGATGTATACAGCAAATGGAGTTTCGTGGCCTAATGAGTGTCTGTGGTATGCTGCATCATCTTTCACTTAGAGTAGCAATTGTATTGCAATAACTGTGCAATTGCAATGTCTGATTTGAATACCCCATGATTCAAATGTGACTTGATATCTACACCATGCTCAATATTGCAGATGAACTGAAGAAGGGTTGGTGGAACAGATTCTTCAACAAATCCCTCATGGAATTTGTTGTCAAACTTTATCTTGTGATTAAGCATCTCTCTACGTATGATGCTGGCAGCCTTGGCTAAGTGAATGGCTTCAGCTGTACTGTATTTGCTTACATCAGAAAGAACAGAGCTGATGTCCTTCTTGAATGCAAGCAGTACATCACGTCCTGCCTTGTGTTCTTCTAGCTCAGGTATGCTAGAAAGCAGCTGCTCCTTCAGTCTGGTTGAATTCACATCTGGTGATTCGACACCAAGTTGCTGCAGTCGTTGCTTGTAGAGAGAGGCTAGATCTGCAAGCTTAAATATAACTGGATCCGTGCCGTCACTTGTGGTCTTCATGTCCGTGATGTAGATGACAAGTTCTGAACAAATAGAGGGATACCAGTCAAAAGCTGAGCTTTTGAGGCTCTGCTCTTGCTTGATGGCATTGAGATGGTCTCGCTCTCTGTTGTACAGTCCAACAAGACAGGCAGGGTGGTATTTAAATTCCTGTGCAACAACATCACCAACAATAAGCTTTGCAAGGAGCTTCATGTCGCTTAGATTCCTGGCACATTCATTGACTCTTTCATTAAGTTTCATCGTCATTGCTTCTCGTAAGGGGGCATTGCACTCTCATCTTCACATATAAAGCACAAAGCTTTCGAGGGCTGGGATCCTCTTGGCCTCTTGACATGGATATCTTTGGTATCTTCAGTGTCTTTAGCAGCAGTAGATGCTCTCTTTTGGGCCCTTTCCAGCTTTGTGTTATTGAACATAAGTTTACAGCTTGAATGATATTTTGCTCTGTTTCTTGTCAATGTGTTTTCTATGCCATCACCTTCATCTAGTCGGGTTGGACTAAGTAAGATAGGCAGAGCATTGATCTTATGAAATAATGGAACATTTCTTGCAATGGTATCATAACCAGTACGATCAAGCTCTCTGTTGAATAAACTCGGATGAATGAGTTTTTCCTTGGTGTCCTGCTGACAAATGAAACATCTGTCCCAGTTAGTTTTCTCAACTGTTATGATGGCTTCTGCCATGTCTGCAGCAAATGTATAGGCAGAGGCCGAGGGTTTATCCTTTTACCACCTTTTACCAAGCACTTTGATGTATGGGATACAACTAAGTTCATGCCTTAACCCTACACTTAGTCCGATCGTTCATCCAATGCCATTTATATCCCGTGCGATCTGTACACCATCCGGTTAACTAAAACCCCATTAACCTTGGCTCGGCTCTCCCGCGCTGGCACAACCTGTCAATTCAGGTGCGGCTATCTAACTGTTTTGGGGTAGATTAGACAGCATTTGGGATACTAACTTTACAATTAGCTGACACTGAACCCCACTCTGAGTTTAACAGCAGTGATATATCACCAGTGTGCCCTGGTAGTGCAGA
The DNA here is from genome assembly GCA_034780575.1 of Labeobarbus marequensis. Classification (NCBI taxonomy): domain Eukaryota; kingdom Metazoa; phylum Chordata; class Actinopteri; order Cypriniformes; family Cyprinidae; genus Labeobarbus; species Labeobarbus marequensis. Next base: position 7,655 of record JAUZSZ010028160.1, read on the forward strand.
TATTCACTCTTGTCTAATCTATCTATAATCAACAAATCAACACAACTGTATTTTGATGCGTTAAAAGTTGTTCTTTAGAATAATCTAAAACATATAAAATAAAATGACACCAAATCGTCCTTAATGAAAAAAAACCCCAATAAATTTCTATCGGAAAATTGATCTTTTGAGGATCCAGGGGTGGGCCATCTTGAAAATAGAAATTTCAAGTGGCTGAGAGTGTTTTCTTGTCAAGCAACCCTTAGAGACTGCTCATACCAATTTGTATGCTTATGTCACTAACTAAACAATTATATCGCTTAACTGCTCCATTTAAGTGGTGGTAATCTTGAAAAAAAAGGCCGCCATCTTGAAATTTCAAGTGGCTGTGGGCGGTTTCTTGTCAAATGACACTTTGAGACAGCTCATGGCAATTTTCATGCTTGTATCACCAACTAAATGATTTCTTAAGTCTGATTGCTCCACTAAGGTGGTGGCCATCTTGAAAAATGGCCGCCATCTTGAAATTTCAATTAGCTGTGGGTGGCTTATTGTCTAGTGACCATCAGAGACTGCTCATGCCAATTTTCATGCTTGTATCACCAAATAAACCACTATATCACTTAACTGCTCCACTAAGGTGTCGGCCATCTTGAAAAATGGCCGCCATCTTGAAATTTCAAGTGGCTCGGACAATTTTCTTGTCAAGTGACCCATGGAGACTGCTCATGCCAATTTTCACGCTTGTATCATAAACTGAACGATGATATCACTTAGCCGCTCCACTATCACCACTACAGGAAAATTAAGAGCTGTAAAAGAACAACGGATAATACATGTGCAAAAGCGGATTTAAACATGTTATGCTCTTCTATCCATTTGCTTAATGAATGTGATCCTTATCAGAATTTGTGAGCGAACATTATTTTGTGCCAATTTGCAAAAGTACTGATCAAAACTTAAATGTTAAATCATCAAGAGTAAAACCATCAGAGTAAAACCACCAATGTTTAATACTTTATGCAGATTACCTTTCATACTGCAATTGACTGCTTTTTATGCTTTTCCAACAAACTGTATGTAACTTAGAATGCATAAAGTGTGGTGCATGAATATTAATTGGGTCATGAATACCTAGAACAGTAATCTTCTGTGACCAACCTCCTTTCAGTCAGTTAACTTCTAGTCATAATAAATATTCATAATTAGTTAATTCACCATCTTATTAATGCACACCTGAAGGAGTAGTTCACCCAAAAATTTAAATGAGCTAAATATTTACTCCCCCTCAGGCCATCCAAGATGTAGATGAGTTTGTTTCTTCATCAGAACAGAGAAATTTAGCATTACATGCATTGTAAAAACAATTCCGTAAAATTTATGGTAAAAAACTGGCAGCTGTGGTTGCCTGAATTCTACTGTAAAAAATACGGTAACAAAGTTTTAGGTTAAGATTTTAACATAAATTTACAGTTAAATACCGTCATTTTTTAACTGATATAATGTTAATATACCAACAGATTAAAGTACTGAAATTTGTTTTGTACCTTTGAAATACACTGATAACCACCAAATGCAGGTGGCGATGAGAAAGTCACATGATGAACCAAAGCCTATCACAAGCAGCTTTTAAATAATAGCATATATAGAAGGTGCACAGTGTCATTCACACAAGCACTAAACACCATCATGGTGAGACTCATTAAACTGAAATATGTAATAAACATTAATTTAACAACATTAGATGTAACATACCACCCTAGTAAACACAACTGATAAGAAAAAACTAAGAAGAAACATCAAATTCAAACAAAATTCTGTGAACGCCAGTTTACGTTTTTTCCCCGTAAATTTTAAAGGAACTTACCGTTAACCATTTTACAGGTTTTTTACTGTAGCATTTTCACAGTTTTTTACCGTTAAAATCGCTGTCATTTTTTACAGTGTGAGGCTCTGGATTACTGGTAATAATATTGTAAATAATGTTCAGGCTTTTTCTGCACAGACCGATTGTTTCGCTTCGTAAGACCTCAATATATCGCCAGGAGCCACAGGTATGAATTTTGTGTTGCCTCTATCTGTTTTTTGGCTCTCAAAGTGTCGTAGCCTCTGACTTGCATTTCATGAATCACCAAGGATTACAGTTTCATCTAAAAATACTCTTGACTGTTCTCCTGAAGACATAAAGTCAGATGCATGTTGAATGGCCTGAGGATGAGTACTTTAACAGCTCATTTTCATTTTTGGCTGAACCATTGGGCTACATTAAATATAATGTGTGAGAGCAGTAGTAATAATGCAGATGCATTCACTCTCTCTACATGTTCTTCACTGCGTGTCCATCTCATCTCCAAATGAGATTAACAGTCTTTACATCATTAGCAGCTAATCGTTTTTATGAGAGGCCACTGTGTGTGTGTGTGTGTGTGTGTGTGTGTGTTACAGCTGGTGTCAGTTTATTCATCTCGTTAAAGCGATCAGTGTTTAACTGGTTGCGTAACCGGATGGACAAAATGATGGCTGCATCCAAATTCACCTACCTCTATTATACACCTGCTAACGATCTAAACCACAAGGACCGTTTACATGTAGTATATCCAATAATATCAAGATCATGAAAAAAATCGTTTTGTTTTATTGAATATAATACTTTTATGTTTGATAAATTGTAGCTTTTTTCATTTTAACTGGAAAATTTGAATATTTGCAACAGTGTTATTTTAGTATTATTTATACAGTATATTATTTATTAATATTTTGAATATTAGCTTTTATTTTCCGTTTTCTTTTTAACTTCAATTTAAAGTTTAGCCATTTTCATATTTGTTTCAAATTTTATATTCATAATTATATTTATATTTTATTTAGCTTTAATTTTATTTTAGCTTCTTTATTTCAAAGCAACATCTCTACTTAGTCATTTATTTATTTATTTTTATTTTCAGCTTTAATTCAGTTATCTAAAACAGTCTGTGAGTTTTAGTTAACACTATCAACATTGTTTAACACAGAATATTTCTTATCAGACTCATGTGATTGAACACCAGACCGTGTGTGTCCTCTGCTGTGGTGTGTGGGTTGTAAACAGTCACTGAGCTTGTTTTGAAGGTCGAGCTCAGAGAATGAAAGCTAAGCGAGTCTTTGATGGATGTCACAGGTTGTTTTGAGTGTGCGGGACGTCCCTCTGCGTGTGGGAGTTCCATGACGTGCGTTTGGTCTCTTATCTGTCCTGAACACACCCCTCAGAAAGGGCTCAGAGTCAGGTCTTCAGCTCTGGAGATTGCCTCTGTTCAGCCTGAGTGAAAAAAACAAACTGATCCGTTTCCATTCAAACTTACAATCATGAAGCGTTTAATATGGTAAAGGGTGAATCTAACAATGAAATGATCTTCAGTTAAATGTTTCTCTTTTTTTAATTATTGTTTAATTTTTCATAGGAATACAAAACCTATATTAAAGACCTCTAATACTACTACTTATATATTTATCTTCTGAAATGAATGTCTTGACAATCAAGCTCTTTTACCCATTACTGTAATTTGCTGTAAATCTCATTCCTGTCTAGACAATAGATTTGTTATTTACTAAAACAAATTCAATTAATTTCAAAATACTATCATGAGGTATATTTGAAGTTGTAGTTTGAAGAATTTTGGCATTACAGTAATGAGCTTAATAATGAGCTTTATTACAGTAATAAGATTAAGCTGGTGACAGTAGCAAACCTTTCTCTGTGAATAGTTTAAATTAGTTTTGTGCCATTTGTTCGGTTAACGTTTACATAAATATGATGTTTTTGAACAATTTGCACAAATTAGTGTTTTATGATGTCTGTGTGCTTAATTGTTAAATATAATGTTATTTTATATTTGTATTTTTAATTATATCATTTATATTTATTTATTAGCTGTGCTTTAATCCAACAAACAGAATGGACTGAATAAAACTAAACAGACTGTACCCTTAAACTTTACTTTATCCTCACAAACCTAATAAAATGTAGTTCAGTGTCAGGACGATGCAGGAGCGGCTCATGGGACCAAAGACGCCACTAACCCCATTTAAAGAGTGTGTGTGTGTGTGTGTGAGATCTGCACACCACCGGGGGGTTGTTAGCGTGTCTGGGGAGATGAGCTGGACTTGTGAGCGGATCACGGTGGAGGATGTGAAGGAACAGACTCGTCCTCGCCGCGAGCGCTGCTGAGACGGGAAGGGGTTATTACGGAGGAGCAAGAGTCTGTCAGGGCGGTGAAGGCTGCGGCTCTATTGTACAGCGTCCATTAAGAACCTGACGAGCCACACATCAGCTGAGCTCCTGTGTGCTTGTGTTTGACCAGCTACTTTCCTCTTTCATTATAGCCTGTTATAGAGAGTGTGAGTGTGTATGTGGAGCGTGTGTGTGTGTGTGTGTGTACACAGTGTCCTCATTCCTCTGGCTCTATACGCTGGTTTGTTTATTCATGTATGACTGCGTATTTTCTACATGTCACTGAACAAACAGCGTCTATCACCTGTACATTCACTTTCAGCAGATTAAGTATGGATGAATGTTTTTAATTGCCGTTTATTTAATATTTTCAGTTTTCATTTTAGTTTTAGTAATAATTTTAGTAATTTTAGTACTTAAACTTATTTCAGTTAGTTGCCAACGCAACATGTTTATTTATTTATTTATTTTTTAGGTTTTACCTGTGATAGTTATAGCTTTTACTAGTTTATTTTAATTTTGGCATACAAAGCATGTTTTTAATTAACTGTTATTTTATATTTTCATTTTAAGTTTAGTTTAAGTTTAAGTAATTTTGTTGTGTGGTTTTTAACATTTTTATTAGTTTTTTTTTTTTGCTTGTTTTCTATATAGCTTTGTTTTTAATTTTAGTTTTATTACTTTTAATATGTAAACTTATTTATTTCAGTTGTTTAATTTCCAAGTTTGTTTAAGGTTAGGTTTTTATTGTTTTATTTTTTTCAGATTTATTTCAGTTCCTAAAAAAAAAAAAAAGATTTTTAGTACATTCCAGAACAGATACTGTTTATCACATTCAGAGAGAGAGAGAGTGTGTATGTGTGTGTGTGTGTGTGAGGGTCTTTCATAGAAAACCCCATTAAAAACAAGAGAAAAGAATGAAAATAAATGAAAATTGTAGCGAAAAACAGAGTACTTAAAAAAAGAAAAGTACTGTAAATAATGTATATTCCCGTGATTGCATCAGTGCAGATCACCTATATGTGTGTGTGTGTGTGTGTGTGTGTGTGTGTGTGTGTGTAAGGTGCATCTCATCTTGGCATCTGCACATGAATGAAACTCTGCCAGGTTTGGCAGGAACAGGAGCAGGTGTCGTCATGGAGACCGCCTGGGATCTCTTATCATTTGTCAACCTGTTCACACTGACCACGCTTCAGATTTCATTAAGTAACACGTTTCTTTACCTGTAGACAAACCCAGTGCATTTGAACTGATTATGTGTATGTGTTATGCTGGCTGTTATTATATTCCATCTGTTTGTCCATTCATACCCTATCAAGCTCTTAGAAAATCCTAGAAAGCTCCTAGCAGTGCCCTAAACACCTTAAAAACAAAACTAGCAGGGCCTTCATTTAACTTCAGT
>JAUZSZ010029141.1:0-13227 GCA_034780575.1 Labeobarbus marequensis
GTGTGTTTGATTAGGGTTGGAGCTAAACCCTGCAGGACACCAGCCCTCCAGGACCGAATTTGCCTATCCCTGCTTTATAGGCTGTCATCCAACACGCCAGGCTTGATTTCATTAGAAAAGGAAGAGTTTCATTTCCATTACATTACATTCAGCAAACCCACATGAAGAAAAATTAGCCAAAAGACAGAGGAGCAGAGAAAATGCAGACAACAGCTATGTTGTGCACATCTTGTGTTTAGTGAAATCTCCTGTCGGGCTGTTCAGTGTGAATGCTCTATTAAGTCCAGCATTCAGACTCTGTCCCCACCACTGCAGATCGACAGGAGTATAAAAGGTCTCTGTGACGTCAGTTTGCTTGTGACGCGTTTCGAGTTGAAAACCTGAATGAGCGAAAGGGAGAGAGACCGAAGGAACAATCTGACTGCAAGTCACCGTATATCAAATTAAGTATCAGCTTCCTGTGCCAACTTAATTATATAGTAAATCATTATATAGTAAAGTATATTTCATTCATCAATACTTAATTGAAGTAAAATCCAAAATCAAATTTGAAATCACCTAATATGTGCTTTAATTTACTACTACAAAGTAGTACATTATACACACACACACACATATACACACACACATACAAAATATAGAACCTGACCAGACAGGAAGCAGATGAGGAGATTTAATGTAATTGTTAATTTCGGCTGTGAACTGCTGCAACACGTTGCAGTTATCAATATTCTGACTGTGACAAACCAGAGGATAAAAAGTAAGGGAGGGGGAGGGTGCGTTGAATCAAACGCCAAAGCACTGTGCAAGTGTGCAAGGCGGAAAGTGAGCGAGCCAGGGAGCGAACCAAAGCGCACATGAGAGAGAGAGAGGGAGCGGGAGAGAGAAACTGCACTGATGATCGACGCCAGCCTGCCACCACTCTGTAGCAGTGAGTGCCTGCAACAAAAGCACAGAATAACATCTCAGCTCCTCTCCTCTGCTTTTCCCCTCACTGCATCTCCCCTTCCTCGGTGCCGTGAACGCCACACAACACAGCAGAGCCACACGGAACTGGCGTCGCAAGTGCAGCCTCTGCCTGCCATCAACAAGTTAGGGATGAAGGACCTCGAGCAACGAAAGAGGAATACGTGATCTTCAATTAACCAATTGAGCTGACATCACTGCGGTGGAAAAGGAAAGAGGCAGCTAAGGCACAGAGGGATCTGCTCAGCGGCACTGCTTTGGATGCAAATCATCAACTTCGAATTTAAGGATTCTTGGAAGGCAAATAATACTGGTCTTTTCTTAATCTGGGAATTGAATAGCAGGACTGAAAAAAGGACAAGCAGGAAAAAAGAGAGAAAAAACAGCATCCCAGGACATGGAATTCCTGAATTTGGTTCAACTGGGGGGGCTCAGCACTTTATTTGTGAAGAGCTTGATTCCTTTTGTATTTACCCAAAAGGTTTTTTTCCCTTTGGATTTCTCTTCCATTTGGCTGCTCCAAAAGTCTGCGGAAAAAGACAGTTGAATGCAGCCTCCAATGTACACAAAAGAATGGGTAAGCTAGCCCTTTTATTCACAGAGTCTGGACCTGAATAGGAAATGTAGTGAATAGGAGGAGTGACAGTGGCTGGCAGGGTCTCTAGAAACATCTATACATTTAAAAATCTGCTTTCGTTTTTTTACTTAGTAGACTTTTATTTAGTATTTAACAAGCAGTAATTTGCAGCAAGAAAAGGGGAAAAAAAGATGACGACTTAGAAGCCACTTAAAAAAAAAATGACCAAAAAAAAATTAAGGCAAACTGCGATGGTGAAAAACTGCATAATACAAAAAAAAAAAAAAAAAAAAAAACCTGTGAATGAAACGCTAATTCTGCAGTTCAAACATATGGATGAATAATTCATACATTAAAATGACTTAAGTAAACATAACTATCAGTGCAAGTCATTGAAGATTCCCCTTAAACATTGTTAAAATTCTTGGATCAACAAGCAGATCGCTTTGACTACGTTGACAAATACAGATAGAGTGTGCATGATAATGGAAAAAAATGTTTCTGTGCTGCAGAGATTAGATTTCCTTCACCCCGATTTATTTTCTTATCTTTAAACCCACCCAGGTTTCCATTCAAGGTGGCCATTGGTGGGACAAGCACCAGCGGCACTTTGTGTGATCAGCATGCTACTGTGCCTCCCTCCTGTGTCATGCACAACCTGCCCCCAGAAATGCCGATGTGAAGACCTGCAGTTTTACTGCGACACGCAGGGGCTCCTGGCGCCCCCAGACGGTGTGGATAAAGGGGCCCTTGGACTTTCGCTCAGACACAACAGCATCAGCGAGCTCAGTTCAGACCAGTTCTTTGGCTTCACCCAGCTCACTTGGCTTCACCTGGACCACAACCAAATAACCACCGTGCATGAGGATGCCTTCCAGGGGCTGTACAAGCTCAAGGACCTTAACCTGAGCTCAAACCGCATCACCAAGCTGCCAAACACAACCTTCATCCACCTCATCAACCTGCAGATCTTGGATCTCTCCTTCAACCAGATGACAGCTCTGGAGCCAGAGCTCTTTCACGGGCTCCGAAAACTCCAGATCCTACACCTGCGGTCAAACTCGCTGCGCACGACGCCCGTGAGGGCCTTCTGGGACTGCCGGAGCCTGGAATACCTTGGCCTGAGCAATAACCGGCTCCGCAGCCTGGCCCGGAACGGCTTCGCCGGGTTAATTAAGCTGCGGGAGCTCCATTTGGAACACAATCACTTGACCAAAATTAACTTGGCGCACTTCCCGCGTCTGGTCGCCCTCCAATTCCTTTATCTTCAGTGGAACAAGATCAACAATCTGACATGCACCATGGAATGGAAATGGACTACTCTGGAGAAACTGGATCTCACTGGTAACGAGATATGCGTACTCACCCCCGACGTGTTCGAGACTTTGCCCAACCTCAAGATCCTGCTACTGGATAATAACAAACTGACCAGCCTTGACACCCAAACCATGGATATGTGGAAGTCCCTAAACGCGATTGGGCTGTCGAGAAACCTATGGGAATGTACCAAACGGATCTGCAGTTTGGCCACTTGGCTGAGCACCTTTAAGGGTCGATGGGAGCACTCCATCCTCTGTCATGGTCCTGAGTACGCACAGGGCGAGGAAATATTGGATGCCGTTTACGGATTCCAACTTTGCCAAAATTTCTCAGCCCCGGTCGTACTGACCAGTACCAGCACGGAGGCCATGCTCCCCGAGATCACAAGCTCTCTGTTTGGAAATATGCAGACCCCTACGCAAGACTTCTATGCAGAGGATTTTGGGAGCTTTACGATTGTCACCACTACTACCACCACCACCCAACCCCCACGCACTGCCCTCGCTACTACCATGACGGTGGAGGGGGCAGATGTTACAGAGGACTACTCTGCGATGGACAACACAGTGCTGACCCAGAGGGTCATCATTGGCACCATGGCTCTGTTGTTTTCCTTCTTTCTCATCATTTTTGTAGTGTACATATCACGAAAATGCTGCCCTCCCACTCTGAGGCAGATCCGCCATTGCTCGGTCATTCAGAACCGGCGACAGATGAGGACCCAGCAGAGACAGCCAATGGCGGACCTGGCCACACAGGTGCCCTATAACGAGTACGAGACCAGTCACGAGGAAGGTGCACTTGTGATCATCAATGGCTACGGGCAGTGCAAATGTCAGCAACTGCCTTACAAAGAGTGTGAAGTATAAACTCTATTTATTACTGCAGTTTCTGGGTTTAACCATTTGTCCATTTCAAAAGATACAGGGTTTGCTTTTGGACATGTTTCCCCTTTTCAGTTTGTATGAAGAAGAGTATTTCTTTGAAATTGTTAGCTTTGGAAATCTATGAAAGCTTGAGATGACTGGGATGAATTTGAAAAGAGGAAATATAGAAAAATCCACAAGTTTATTTTTGTAATACAAATGCAAAGGTTCATATCTAGCTGGAGCAATCAATCTCAGCAGAGGAAGGTTGGATGTGTCACTGCATCACCAGTTTGTGTACTATGTATTCTGCAGCACAGAGGAGATGAGAAATCTATAGCCAAACCGTCTGGAACCCTGTGCTCCAGAAAACCGTTTATAAAATGACATATCTTCTGATAAATGGTGATATTTTATTTCATGGAAAAATAGTGTTACATACGCTGAGCTGTGCAAATTTAAAAGGACTTAAAAAAAATAAATAAAAAAAAAAAACATTTGGTGCACGTTAGCAACACTATAGATCTCACTCACATATTCACTTTTGGGGAGAGGGAAAAAAAACAAAACACACCACCACATCAAATGGCTACAAAGCATATTTTTTAAACTCACATTTTCTAAATTGAAAACAAGTACGGTTACAAATTGAGCCACAGAATGAAATTTAGTTTTGAACAGGGAACTCAACCCACTCAACATTATTTGGCTTCCTCATGTGGCAGAAATGATCGTTACACTTTGATCGAGTCTTAAATCTGAACTAATGAGAACACTTAACTGCCTTCCCGTTTCTGCATTTGGTTAAATTTAATAAACTCTGTCCGCTTCCTTGAAATCTTAAAGCCTAGCACTTTGTGTGAAAAGGTTAATGTCCAATACGGCTCTGCACTGGTTCTAACAAAATGTCCAAACAAGCTCCCTCTTTTATGACTTCAGCAGGGATTTACTAAATGTTAAACAGAGGCAATTGCTCAATTATCATTGTGCATATATTCTTACATAAGATGGCTCCAAACACTGACATCCTCACTGTGATAGAACAATGCTGCTTAGATCACTGCATCATTAATTAATGGTAGAGACCATCAAAGGATGCTAGACGATGAAGCAAACACCAGCGAGAACAACTTCCTAGGGAGAGGGGAAGAGCTAGAATAAGAAGGCAGGGCAGAGGACACTGACAATTGCCTCCTAAAAATACATGCGTACGCATGCCGTCACACTGTTCAAATGCAGCAAAGAGCATAACCATACCTGACAGCTTCAACATAGAGTCAATTAAGCCCCGGGAAAATGAATCTAATATTCTGTCACCCAAAACCTCTGCCCTGCAAGTTTCAGCCTCCTCAGCCAGTACTTGAAGAAGAAAAAAAAAAAAAGACTAGAGTTATTACTTCATAGCCTTGCTCCTTTTAGCCCATAAAAACAAAAAGGCCATTTTTCGTCTGTGCAAGAAATATCCAGAGGTTCATACCAAGGACACTAAAGAAACAGAAACAGAGAGAAAAGCTGAAGTAAAGCGTAGCGCAGCTCTCAGGAGAGCACGCAGAAGACGGCGTGAGGCTGGGTCAGGAGACATTTGTATGCAGCACTGAGAGGACAGACATTAGCATCAAACTAAAGAAGCCGCTGCAGCAGTAGCTCTTTGTGTTGCAATCAGGAGTTGGGGGCAGGGATGCACAAGGGGGTACAGGGAACAAACACTGGTTAGCATCTAATTGAAGTCAATGAGCATCTTAGGAGCCACCGAGTGAGGCTAAATCAGGGTACAGAAACCAGAGGAAAAAAAGAACTGCATGACAAAACGGTGACTGACAACACCCTGGGCAAAAGCTGGAAAGCTCTGAACACCACCCTAGTTGTGCTGCAATGAGGCTTATTGCCTAATTAGTAAAAAAAAAAAAAAAAACCCAAAAGGCTAAAAAGAAAAAAGAAACCATCATATCCGGCCAGAGGTTTCTGGGGGAAAGCTCAAAATCTGAGAAACTGCCTCTACATCAAAGCCCATTTTTGTCACCTACCTAATGGTAGTAGAAAAGAAACTTGCGTAGTTACCATATACTGAAATTAAGTATGGCTGAAGAGACTGATTAAAATTGTCCTCTAGAGGGTGCTGTAAAATTCCAGGAAGAACGGCTGCTAAAATTCTTTCACCAACTCCAACCCTGCAAAACACAATTTTATGTTGATAAAGACAAACAGAAATGGAATGTAGGTCTGTGCAGCTGATCGTTTCTGTGCAGCCAGAGGTGTAGCTGGGAAATAACATTGCAAAATGCATTTTCCAAATGTTATTGGACTGAACAAGAAAAACTACAGCTAACATTACTGAGCCAAGAACCTAAGCCGACCTTTGCTTTCTGCATTTCTCAAAAACACCTTGCATGTTTAACGAAAACATGAACATCAGCACCATCCCAAAAAAATGACAAGTCTCACATCCTGTTCTGATAGTTTAGGCATATACGGTGGGAAAGAACAACTTTCTAATGAAATACTGACAAACACTGTAATATGTTTAAACTATCAGCTTACAAGCAATCACAAAAACCACTGAACATGAATCCATTTGCACTCCTGTAAACTGTTTTTGGAGGGAATGTTATCCTGCCATACGCTGAAGTCCTGCTGCTCACTCTGGCCAAAAAGCCCCTTTAAAAATCACACCCCAAAACTTCTTTCTGCTAAAATGAATGCTTCTCACCCTCCTCTCCCCAAAACCCTGCTTTTTCCTTTTGTATTGTAATATGTACAATTTCATATCTGTATAGTGGGTAAACTGAAAAGATTTTTTTCCTTAAGACGTATATTTTTAAATAAAAATGTTACAATTTATAAAAGTTTTGGTCTAATATGCTCTTTAGGTCTTACTTGCCTTCCTTTTAAATATCGTCTACACAAAGGATTGTAGAAACTATAATGTATCAAACGTGCTGAATACAGAGATGGCTGAAAGGCTTTTAAGGATGGTACACTCAGGGTATTTGGTCTGGGCTTCAGGCAAGGTGCCCTTCTGAAGTAAATGGCTTCTGATATCATTAACATTATCATAACCCGGCACTCACCTACCCTTCTAAACCGAGATAACAGCTTGCCTGAATGACTGGCATCAAACAACAGTATGACCGAGATTCCACTCTAGCCCATGGCAGAACAGTGTTCAAATCAGCTTAAAAATGCTATTATAAACACAAAATGATTGACGTTGGTTCAAAATGATTATCTAGCCCGCTGGTTCTTGATTTAAATCTGATCTAAATAGTGGTAGCTTGGTGGACGGTGGTAGAAAAGCAGCACAAAAGTAGGAGAATTACATGTGACCATTACTTCTCACGTGAAGTGTTGCATATATATATCCGTCTGGACAGGTTTTTTCCTTCTCCATTCCTCTGAGGTTTTTTGGTGAGCAGAGAACGTAAAATGGTGCTGATGCATGACACCACCAGTGGGAAATTACTGACGTCTCAGACGCTCTAGAAATACACTTCCAAAAATAAATGAAATGAAAAGGCAAGTTAGTCACTCTGAACCCACATTACTGATTTTCATCCAAAACTGTATTATTCTGAGAAAATAATTCTGTAAAATCTGAGCTTTGGCCAGGAAGAAAAAGAAAATATAAAATATTATAAAATATTAAATAAAATACAGGTATATTATAAAGCCTAGAGTGAACCCTGTGATTTACTCAAGCAGCTGCAGCCTCTGTGGAGGTTTCAAAAGTGTGAGGGTGGCATATGCCACAACAGCTACCCGCCAGTGTTATATACTGTGCACTGCACAAGTACTGCAGGGCAAGCTGGAAAAAGAAAAGGAAAAAAAAAACAAAAAAAACAATTTCCAGGACAGATTGAAGGGGACCAAAAACATAAATAATACCCTGACCGTTACTGTATGCCTAACCTTGGGAGTCCAATACATCAGGCAGTGAACATCAGCTTTTATGCAGCCATTTTTAATGCTTTTTCTATAAATAATACATTCATATATCCAGACACCTGAACAACATTGATATTGCGTGTGTCATCCGTGATTGCTGCCTCACAATTTAAAGATTTTATATCTTTTGTAAATCTCAAGGCCATGTAACCGAGACGATAGAACTGATTTTAATGATTTTACTGCAGGCATAAACTAAGTGATTGGTCGACTCCCTCCGGGCAGTTGTTGACCACTGGTTCACTGATGCTGTGCCTATAGGCATTTTCTACAGAGAAAAAGGAAAGTTGTTAGGGAGTGGGGGGAGGCAGGATGGCTGAAGCTGAACATGATTTATAGAGGACAGCCATTTCTTGGCCAGCTGGAGTGTGCAAGAGAAAAGGCTTTGTGACTACAGAGGCTTCAGATGCAGCGGCTTTCTAAGGCTTTTCACTCATTGAGAAAGGAAGCTATTAACTCCAAAGGTCACTTTTTAATTTGGCTGCAGCCCTACATGGCAGAGGTCTGTCGCCGTCTGAGGAAATGAAAACAGAAGTGATTTAACTCGAGATTTAAGTACACTAAGATGAACGTAAGAAAGTGAGAGGATATTGTGTGTCTCAACTTTGTGTTGGAACTGTACACCGTGTTCCTAATTACGAACGCTCGTTTAAACCCTGCAGGAAGTCACTGAACACACACAAAAGAAAAGGCAACTCCGAGACCAGATGAAAACAGGCTAATACTTTTAGAGGATTTCTTATTGTACCACAGCAGTCGCTCCAAACGTTAATTTGCTCCCTCTGTTTTTAAGTCTACGAAAAAGGGTCTTTTTCTCTCTGCATCATTTCCTTAGAGCTCAGTGCTCTCAGGGACCACAGAGGATGAATGGACACCGCTCTTCAAAACAAGACTTTCAAAATGAACTATATTAAAGCAAAGGGCCGGAGCTCCATTAGCCACCAAGGGTAGTCATCCCTCATCCACTCCCTGATCAAAGCGGTCAACAAAAAGGAAGTGATAGCAAGAGGCGCAATGTGGCTCAATGAAGAACCTACAGAAAAATAAAAGCATTTTTTCGTTAGATTCAGCTGAAGTGCTTTTGCCCTTGGACGTTAAGATGATACCAAATGCTGTAGTGCTAATTACTAGCTGCGCATTTTAAGCTCACAACCTCTATTCTGCAAAGAAAAAAAGATAAATAAATCACATGTACACTTTTTTTAGCTGCCACTTTTTTGCACATCTAGTCATACATGTAATCATGCTGTAATGTTGTATTAGCTGATTCCTTGGTTTCTAAAAAAAAAAAAGATCTAGGAATGTGTGTGTATTAGTAATGAATGACTTTTAAATGTTACATTTAGTGCTGTAGTTTATAATAATGCAATGATGCAATGCATGGCAAACAAATGCAACAAAAGATAACTAGGTTTGAGTTTAACTAGCATTTAAATGTACATAAAAAGCACCAAAACAAAAAAGAACCAGCCATCACATTTGATTTCTACATTGTTAATGATGATGACCATCACTAGATGTGGACAAACAGGATTTAAATGACAAAACGCTCCATTTATCTCTTACATGGTTGCCAAGGAAACAGTGTTCAGCCAAACCGAATTCATGTTCATTACCATCTAGGGTGTGACGAACAAAGACATTCATTATCCTTGTTCTGACCAGAAGTAACTTTATGCAGCCCTATTCATGAGAATGTCTGACACATCTAAGCATCAGAGGAAGGTAATACCAGATATCAAGGCACATGCAGAGCTAATGCAATGAGTCAGAGCTAATCCACAGGAGCAGGTTAAGAAAAGGACCCTAATAACACTGACATACCTGTTCTTTGACTTGTCAATAGAGGTGACCTTCATGCTACAAGGCTTAGTAACAAAAGCAGTTACACAATCCAACAGAGAAGCATTTTCTTGAGTAAAATACCATAGCATCAGAACTAGTCAACTGAACATGTGGGGAGCGGCACAGAAAAGGCCTTCCACCACCACCCACTAGGTCTTCATAATCAAATATGATGCAAGCGTGCTATAATTACTCCTATCTGGATTCCATCACGATTGCCCATTATTTCCCGGTGCCACAGGTGAAACATCTGCATCACACTCATCATTGACTCGCTGAATACAGTCAAGAGACCATGTGCACAATTTAAGGAAATCCAATTACCGCCTCGAACCTCTTGAAGAGGTGCTCTTGAAAAGCAATGAGATTTATCGAAAGGCAAATTACATTGAGCTCTTAGAGTTAAGACCACCCAGATGCTACTACTATAGCCCATTTCTCCCAGTACCACTCTATGTCTATTCGATCAAAAATAAACCTTTTGAACCAGGCCAGAAGCAATAAAGCAACCATTTTCAGGCACGAGAGAAACACTACTGGGAAACTCAACAACCTATAGGGTTCAAGGACTCAAGAGCTGCATATGTTTGAAGCATTTATTATGAACTTCCAACTAATCTTGAAAATGCTTACCAGGGAGGACACATCGATCTGGATTCTCGTCAGCAAATACCTCTATAACATTTACTGCTTTCCACATTTTAAAGTTGCTCCTCCCTGGAACCCAAAAACATCTTGGACCAGACCAGACAGAATCAATTATGCTCAGTCAGAAACCCATAACACGGAGATATACAAGTGGAGGACACTGCAAAAAAACTCTGTCCTGAGTCAAGCCAAACTAGTTTCTTATTCAGTCGTCATATATAATTTACTGTGTAAGACTTTTGAAAACAAAAAGTGTAACATCACTACATCCAAAAAAAATAAAAAATAAAAAAATTAATGCATTTGACAAAAATACACAGACATTTGTTAACTCAATTTTTTTGATAAATTGTTAAACAATTAAAATGATAAAAAAAAATAGCACAAAATTATTATTATGAGTATTATTAATTCAAATAATCAAATCATAATAAATGTTAAATAAATTCTTGAATATTTTAATGAAGACTTTAATCTTGACTCAGATTTTCTCAGATTGACTTAATATGCCATTTTAGAGTAAAAGTCATTTTACTTTCTGAATATGAAATTAATGACTAAATTTAAAGGACTTTGTCAAAAGAGTAAAAATGAACATTACTAATAACAGCTAATATTAAAAAGCCTTGTAAATGTACCCTTTCGATTCAACTGAATAAACTTACAGCACTGGAGTTTATTTAGTAACATGAATTTTCCAACAGTGACATGTCACTAGAAACAGCTCAGTACATTATGTATACGAGGGTAACCTTTTCATTTCATACGCCTACCTTTCGCAGCCAAGGAACAACAGTGTGACCGCAGAAACGTCACAGGTCTTATGAAGACACCTGCAACGCACACCAGAGGAGGTGCATGATAGCCATTCTTCAGTATTCTAGAGAGAGGTCTGCGAAACTGGACAATATGTAGTTACTAAGCCTCAGCTCAGGATTGAAGGGCAGAGAATGGGGCATGTCGAGCTTTGCAGCGTTCATCTGTCTTCACAGAGCAATCAGTTGTGTCATCCAGTCGCTGTTGGCAAATTGTACAGAGCGGTTAATAAACATGGCATGCTATCTGTCTTCATACTGTCAACTTTAGGTTGAAGCCTGCCATGAGGCCGATCCCAAGGTGGGTTATTGGACCTCGAGGGTTTGAATACCAATGCTCTTGTTCACGGTGGGGATCTTTTCTCGTCCTTCGCACTGTCTGCTCTGATGATCTATAAAAAATGAAAAAGCGGTGTCACCAGCAAAAGGTGACGAGATCTTTCTGACGAGATTTATTAAGAACATTCAACACAAATTTGTGCAACCGGCCATGCACCCTAATTACCTGGGGAATGATCCTTGGCCACTTTGAATACAAGCCCATACATCAAACTACCAGAGCATATCTTTGACACGGCGGCACCTTTGCAAGAGTTTTTAGCATATCCCAGACGACGATGAGAGAAGACATGAGCACGACTTAATGCTTAAATCATTATTAAATCTTACAGAGAGAAAGTTCTGCTGTGCAAGGTGAAATCTAATTTCTTAAAATGTTCACCTCCTGCCCTTTCAATTTTTAATTCATTAATATTCATGCTACGACTGCTCCTTAGAGCCCATTCTGGCCAAAAGAAAAAAAAGACGCTACATACCGAAAGCCTAACATCTCTCCATAAATTAAAGGAACCACACACCAAAGGAGCAGTATCGCAAACAATTCACCAATAAAGCAAGGACTTATTTTCAGTGACAAAAAAAAACGCAAATTTGTTGATTTCAATAAAGCTTAGCACCCACTAAGTGCGGCCTAGCGCTGTTCATTTCCAGGCTCATTTCAGAAAGACCACTTCAATGATACTGTAAAACTCTGTTAACAACACAGACCTTGTGCTGAACCCAATATAAAATGGTCGCCCTTGAAAACAAGCCACACATCACGATACGTCTGCGACATAGTCAAGAAGCACAAAGACCAGCACAGGCTATTAACTTTTAATACGCCATTTGCAAAACAATCCTACAAAGGCAACAGCTTCAAATGTCTCATAAAACAAGCAGCTTACAAAATTTGTTTTTTAATTTTTTTTTTGTATCTGAATGCCGAGAACAAGAGCTTGAGCCTGTGTCTATATAACACATGAGCTAAATGTACATGTAACAGCACTGAGAAAAAATGCAATCTTGAGGAAGACCATAAAAGAGCCACTGTGACAGGAATCAAACCAGTGACCATTAAATAACCATTCCTCTTTGGATCTTGACAATATATCAGGAGAAAATGTGTTTTTCTATATTACCTATGAGGCCAATGATGCCCTTGACAATCACAACGGCAAAATCCTTAAGCCTCTTCTGAGGGTAACCCAGTTTAGAGTCAGAAATGCTACATCACCAAAGTGAATGTGGGCAAATGCCATTATCCATGAGAGCAGTATTTAACAGCCACTAGTCTGAATCATTCTGCCCTTGGAAAAATATTAAATATTTCCATTCTGTGGTGGATTTGCAAGGAAAAGTGCTGGGACAGTTCTCTAATATTGTTTTCCAGCAAAGAAAAAAAAACAGTTATCTAGTTCTAACAAATGCTCACTAGATCAAAACTAAACCGAAAGATCCACGCTAGCTTTTGAAGCTTAACCATTCAACCATTGATTTCTGTTTTTGAACCATTCAAAGGCTTGCTGTCTGCGTGCATTTTATAAACAGCTTTGCCTTACATGGCTATATTTGGTAAAATGATCAACAGAAAAACAAACAGGCATTTGGGTAGATCTTACCCAAAAAGATTTTCTCTTTTTCTCTGAGCTGCTTCCAACTTGAAGAAAGAAAAACATCAATAAGTATATAAAAAAAACAGATACATAAGATATAAAGTGGAAAAGTACTTACAAAGAAGACATTAGAAATGAGTGCAATATAAAGCCAAGCATTTAAACTAAAAGATAAATCACCCTGGTTCATGGGGCTTGGCAGTTTTTGAAAGCATGTAGCACCATTTGTGTTTGGGTCAAACTAATTGAAATATTTGTTTTGGGGGGTTCAGAGGCAATTAATCTTGGCCTAACCTCATTTATCTGCTGGAAAA
>JAUZSZ010030437.1:0-13176 GCA_034780575.1 Labeobarbus marequensis
GTCATGTCTCAACACTGAAATACAGCCATCACTCCAGCCAAGCCTCTCTAATCTGGTGAGATTTCTCTCTGGCTCGGCTCTGTGTGCCAGACCGGGTGACTTTGACCAGAGGGTGTGGTCGCGCAGGTCTGCTATTGATGCAGGGAGTGAATACAAACACAAGAGCCACACACTGGTGTTCACAAATTAATTACACGTCAACCAGGTGAATTAAGGAGATGTCAGTTTCTCACACTCAGGGCAGATCCTAACAATGTGTGGCGGATAATCTGCAATAAAAAGAACATTTTATAGAATCTTAAATGTCTTTAGAGTTTAAGGTGTTTCTATATTTAATTTGATCATATTGTGACAAACAATAGCTCTGCTCAAAAACTAAAGCACTGCATCACTGCTTGCTTCCTTCATAGACAGCTGCCAAGCAAGGCAGCATCATGACCATCATGTAATCTTATAGGTTAAATAGATTTAAGATTCTACATAGGCAGCAACTCTACACACCATACAAATAGCACTCCACACAGAAGACTTCCAAGTGATTTCAACAGACTGCATTAATGCCCACCCCCTTTTTCAGCAGCCTTGTTTCCGTAAGTATTTTTCCCACAGAGATTTTTAGAAAGTCTTAGTTAAGGAGTTATAAGTCATAAACCAAACCAACCAGTTACAAGGCATATTGCAACATTAAAAAATTTGATTTGAAGTAAAACAGGCAAAATATATCTAGAATTGTGGCAAAAAGATAAAGGGACAAGACTGTGTGCTTAACAGCTTAATAAGCGAAAGAACTACAAGTTACTTTGTTTTCGTATTTATTTACTGACACTTTTCCTGTCCCTGTGTTGAGAGAAATTGGGAGTAAGTGCAGAGGCAGAGGCGTTTTCTTCAGCCTGAGTCTTAATTTCACTCTTAGTGTGAAAGGGCCTTTACAGATGCCAAAAATATAACTTTTGGGTTCTCTGTTATTACAAATAAATAAGCAAGCCCACCCGGGTGACAAAAAGTAACACAGAGGTAACATAATGCATTACTTTCCATAAAAAGTAACTAAGCAATGCAATTAGTTACTTTTTATGGAGTAACGCAATATTGTAATGCATTAATTTTAAAAGTAACTTTCCCTAACACTACTAAGCAATGCATTCTACGGCAAAAACATCAGACAGAAACATCTTATCAGAAATGCAACAGCTTAGCTCGAGCTTATGTTCTGTGATTTATGAGACATTGTTATTTTTGACTTCCCTTGATGCCATAAACCATGTTTTAGAAAAACCTTAATAATACAGAGGTCACACCACTGCATAATCGAAACTCTTGTTTGTAGTTGAAAATTACAGACTGCAGATTGAAGATTACATTACTCATGCAAACACAAAACATCTTTAATTATCTTCTAATTCTCCACCTGTTTCGGAGTTAAACGTTATGAGTAAGGAGAACCGTTAAATCTAGGTCTGCAGTTTGTGCACTTGCTCATGACGTCTCTAAAAGGGCTCAAGGACTACAGGAATGCAGACTTACAATCTGAATTAACAGTGGACACATTAGGTGGACACAACGAGGCTTTTTAAAAACAATCCATGAACACATACACACTCACTACCCCGTCTGCTGCAGCCCAGTGAGCTGTTGTTGAGCACAAAGCACCTCTCCATACACAGAGGTCCTTCTCATCTGACTGTGAAGCGAACACTGAGATTATACACTGTGCAAAAAGACTGAGTGATGCATCAGCTAGGCCTAATGAAAAAATACTCTCATGCTGACTTTAAAATCCGATAACCAATATTGATGTTAACTACAAGTGCAAAAGACAAAAAGAAAAAACAGAGTATGTAAGGCTGCATAGTCAAATGGGAAATAAATCAAGTTGACAAATGACATGGACATTTTTTGAATGTATTTGAATGTTTAAAATGAAAATGCATATTTCAGACATTGGGACTAGTCATTTATTTTAATGGCAATGCACTACAGGCAAAAACCATTGATGTGTTTTTTCATGCACTGGTCAATTTGGAGATTTTGGGCTATTTTGCTTCCATATGTCTTCATTCAGACTAGCAGAAAGAAGACATCCAAAATACCAATTTAAGTGTTTATTATATTGCACTTTATCTCTTTGCATCTGTAGCTTTTAATTACAGTTTTCTCAAAATGATTTAGAAAATCTCCACTTCAGCAGCACTTAAATGCACCAAACTCCACAGCTTTATTTTATTTTATATAAAAAAAGTGAAATTTTATAATTTAAATTTTTTTTCTATTGACAGAATTTTTTAGGACCAAGTGACCAACTCAAGAAAACACCTTGTTCAATATATTCAATATATAAATTCTGAATATTCAATATTCAGATTTCTGTTCTGGAAATTTATTTAAATTGGTGCATATTTAATTAACGCCTAATTTATCTTAATTTTTTAATTGTATATTAATTCAAAACAAATATTTTAACATGCTGTGATTAAGCAGCTGTGGAAGTGGTGTCCATATATGACGTCACACTGCAGTCACTGTTTGACGTCATGCACGTAAAGCATCAGCCTATATGCCTATTTGATATTTCTTAAGTAAATAATTAAACATCCTAAGCCATTTTTGTACTTGTCAAACCGTCTGCTCTGTCAGAAACCAAACCTCCACCATCGTTTTAAGTGCTCTTGTGGGTGTATTAACAAAAGGTTTCGTGATAGTGGGTGCGTGCACACGTCATGACACATACGTGCATTCAGAGCACGCGTTCACAAAATACACATATTCATATCAAAACTACTACATTTCTTCCCATCATATCATAATTCCCAGACAACAACGTGTCTACTGCAAGGATTAAGCACGTGCGATTAAGCCCGCACGGAAAACGATCACGGGCAAACAAGGACACATTTTATCCTGTGTCACATATTAAGGCATAGTTCGTTTTTATTTCAAAATGTACTCTATTTGAAATTATTAATTTATATTCTTTATCATTTTTTTATAATTATTATACGAATCTGACTGATTTGTCCTCATAAGACTGTTATAGTATCAAACAATTTATCATATTATTCATGTGTTATCAGTGCCCAAAGGATGGAAAGCACTCTTTTAGACCTTGCATCAGACTATAAATGTATTAAAGAAATAATTCAAGAGAGCTAGACAATATATGTAGTAGCAAGACCTTGCTGGATCACAAGCACCTCTCATATAGTATTTGTGTTGTGAAAAACGCTGAGCTGTTCACATGCTTTCCTCCGCAGTCACTGAACAATGGGCAAATGCTGGCCTCAAAACAGACAGGTGAGAGAGAGAGAACAGCACATGATTTG
This sequence comes from Labeobarbus marequensis, assembly GCA_034780575.1. Lineage (NCBI taxonomy): Eukaryota > Metazoa > Chordata > Actinopteri > Cypriniformes > Cyprinidae > Labeobarbus > Labeobarbus marequensis. The sequence continues at coordinate 3,321 of JAUZSZ010030437.1, forward strand.
AGAAGGAAATAAAAATACAGAAGACTCAAATGGCTGTGCCTCATAACCTAGCGAGCTGCCTAGCTAGACTGTATTTTGGGGGTCACAGACAGTATATTTTACGCAGTCTTGGGTTATGATGCTGCCCACATACGTTAAGCTGACTCAGAAGAAAAAAAAAATGCAATCTAGGTAGGCAGCTCACTAGGGTTTGACACACGGCCACTGTATACCTGCATTGCCGTAAGATTTCGCCAGTAGCCACCCAACACTGGCGCAGATCCTGGCTCTGGTCAAGTCATACTGATCCAATGGCTTTATGTCCGGGACCACAAAAGTCTTCCTCATTGCATTCGAGTCCACCATAGCAAGTCCAAAACAGACGGGCCGGGAAAAAGAGAGGAAGGCGATGCGGTGAGGAACGAAACAAAATCAAACAGTCATCCTCTCCTTTCACGCCACCACAGCATTGGGACTGCGAAAGGCCGATGTTTCGGGCGAAAAAAATAATGTAATTTACAATTTATTCCTTTCTAGGTCTTCTTTTCACACATCCAGTAGAACCGCCGGGCGTATAGGTAGGTTTCAGTCTATCAGAGCGACAAATTCAGCTATATTCCCGGGGATGTTTCACTATTTTCGATCCCGCTTCAGAGTCCACATCGTTCTGGCTGACACGCTCCGTAAGCGAATGATTTCCAGGTACTCCATACTCCTGTCAATCATCCCGCCGGTCATCCAATCAGGTTCCAGAATTTAGGACACAAGGTTGAGGAGGCGGGGCTAAGAATATGAACTCAAGCAGCAGGCAGGAAAGCGCTTTAACTCATGGAAACAGGTGCAGGACAGGTAGAACTTGCCCAGAAGGGTGCGAAAGGGAAATATTAGTCATTATGAACAGCGTAGTACAGTACAGAGTATAGTGTCAACCGCATCATTTTTCTTAGGTTTTTGGGAAAGCTTTTTATACGTGTTTGAGAAAAGGGCATATGTTGTTTCAGTTATAGCGAATTATTCCGCCTCACACACTGACCAGCACAATGTTGTGGCTGTTTCATAAAATAACACAAGTATTTGTGACTACAAATCTTGTTAATCACCAAAACAATGTAAGCAGCACTTAAGTACAAAGGACTTTTCACCAAAAAATGGTTCGGAAGCACAGCTCTGTTGTGGACAAACCTAACAGAGGACAGAATTCACTGAAGGTCCAGGTCACATGATGTTAAAGAGACCACTGCTGTAACTTTGTAAGAAGATTAACTTGCAGAACTATTTTAATCCAATTAGGGAGGAACAGGACATTTGTTTTTCTTCATTCTTTGGTTTTCCTTTTTCGTTTGTAGTGGAAACAGCACTCAAAATGTACTGCAAATAAAATAATCCAATTATGCTTATTTATATAAACACAGACTGGAAAACGTCAAAAACAACTCCACATCACACTACAGGCAGAATTAACATGTATAATGAAAGTTTACAGTGACATCAATGCCCAGATGTGCTGTTTTTTTAAACTGGCATATTCCTCAAACAGCAGCATTCAGATGTTTGCACAGACAAACATCTGAAAAGCTCCTCCCATGTATCCATGCAATTATGGGCAGTGCCTTAGAAAGTTTACAGTATTGCAATCTGATAATAAATGATTTGTAGATGTCAGGCATGTTGATTGTTCTTTTAATATACAGTAGAAGAGGGGTAAACAACAGTTCAAGCGCTTTAACATTTTATCTACCCAATGTCATGATGAACAAATTGAAAGCATGTAAATGCTGCAATGAATGACACCATGTGGTCTGAATTGGTATTGCTACAGTGCAGTAAGCCATTTACATTGATTCACATCTGCATGTTGCTATTCATTTCTGTTTCCTGGTTACTGAATCCGGATGTTTTGTGATCATCTGTAAAACTGTAGAAAACTCAGTCATCCTTTAGTCCTCCGAAGACAACAGTAGGAACAGACTTCTGCTCCAACTGCACCTCTGCAATGACACAATGCAAATGATCAGACAACCAAAGTTAAGCAACTGTTCAAAGACACACCACTGAAAATCATCAAAGTGCTGCTGAAGAAAAAAACTGAGACAATCATTCCCTGTCTGAACTAACCATCTGGTTCCCCATCCTCTGCATCCTCATCTTCATCATCATCAATGTCAATCTCATCTGGATTAGCTTGTTTGGCCAGTTCAGCAAGTTCACTGCGAGAGGTGTCACTCCTGTACAAACCAAACAAAAGTCAAGTGATGTAAACAGCACAATCGAAACTTAATTTTCAACAAGGGCAGGACCTTTAAATAAGCTTCTGAGCTGGCTTTATGTACCACACCGCCTGCATGCTCTGATTGATCTGTGTGGCCTGCCTCAGACTAGGGTGCAGTGCTTACCTTACAAAAAGGATCTTGTCTTTAGGTTTGGGTTTGTCCTGTTCAGCCTCTGCAGCGAGCTGTTGAGCCTTCTGCTCCAGCAGCTTCATGTCATCCACTCCGCTCTGCCCAGGAGCAAGATCTGACACTAAAACACACAAGCAATTAAAAAGAGTTTAACCATACAAGGAAGAACTTATATGCTGTTATATAACCTCAATTTGTGGATTAGTCCAGGATCTATTTGCTTACCATTCTCACCTGTGGTAGGAGAATAAATTTCACATGCAAATATAGATTGTCAATCCAGAAAATAACAGACTCTGCACCATTCTCCAGTCCAGTTTTAGTTACTATTATAATATTTATTAACATTTATATAGCTTTAATTTTTATATTTTAACATGTTTTAGTCATTCTATGTGCTTTTGTCATTTTTATTAGTATTTTTTATATTTCTACACAGCTTTATTTTCCATTTTTAGTCATTGTAGTATTTCAAATGAAATATATCCATCAAATATTTAAATAATGTCTGTTTGCTGCCAAAGCAGCATTTCTAATTTTCATTTAGATTTTTAAAGTTTGTTTTATCAATAATATTTTATTTTAGCCTTAGCTCAATTAACAAAAACTAATAATTTTGCAGTCAAATGTTCACCCTCAGGAACATTTTGATGTATTGCAACACTTTTTTCTACAAATTTATTTTTATTTCATTGGCATAAGAATTACATTAACTGTCATTAAATTAAACTAAACATTACAGAAAGGCTGCACTGCCTACAACAGCATCCCAGATCAACAGCTAAATAGCTATTCAGCTTTTAGTTAACCTTAAGTTCCCTGCCTGCACAATATCAGATAAAAGAAAAGCCTTTTCAAGATTTTGATGTAATAACACACACTAATGAATCATGCACATTTATTAAAAACAATCAATTTTGATTTCTGGTTAGTTTTAATAAATGAAACTTACCTGTTCCAGTAGCATTGGTGGTTGCCTTGAGCATCTGAGAGGACAATGAAATTGACTTGTGTGTTGTATGTGGCCTGCACACTGCGTTTAATCCGAAGCATCTCACGGATGGTGTCCTCATTACCGTGGCGTATCTCAAACTCCTTCCATGTTTGCCAGAAATGAGCAGTCACTTGATCAAGAGATACTAAGTCAGTCGAAATACAGGATCACACACAACATGAGCAAAATAATATGGACCGTTACGGTAAGATTTACCCTCGGATCACAGATCTGAGAGCAGTACGAGTAGATGGCTCTCCCTCTATCAATCTCCCCAAGTTCGCTCTCCGTGTCAGCAAAGCGCAAGCACATGTCTCTGGCGTGCTCATCTGGCAGGACCTGCACCAAATGAACTCATAGTACATATTATACAAGCACACTGCCTGATATATTTTTAAATGAGTGTCAGCTGAGTGGTTTGCCTCAATGGCTTTCTGATAGATGGCTCTTGTGTGAGTGACTCCATAAATCTCTGCTGCCCGTTTGATGTAGATGTTGAACATTTGATGTTGTTCCTCTGGTTCTACAGCCGCAGCAGCTCTCTCATACACAGCCATGGCATGTCACGCCAGACCGTACTCCTCTTCCAGCTTAGCATACAGTAAGTAGATCGCTGTTAAAAAACACAAATTAAATCAAGTCACCTGGTTTTAAAGCACCACTTAAAAGTAAAGGATTTAAACATTTACTCAATCTTAAATGAATGCAGTTAACCATTTAATTTTCTGTTTTCTGTATTATTACTTTTGGCATGTTTAGCAGGACACCCATCCAGCGCTTGCTCAAACAGATCTCGCGCTCTCTCCAGCTTCTTGCCTCCATAACGGTCAATGAACTTGGTGAGGTACGTGTTTCAGATGTCATGGGCATTAGGCCACCTAAAGAGGGCAATGCCACGCTCATATGCCTTCAATCAAAATTAAAAAAATTAAAAAAAAAGATTTATTTATAAATAAATGGATTCATTACAGCGAAAAGAAGAAAATTCACAAAAAAAGAAGGTTATGTTAAATTCCCTCACCTTGAAACTATCCTCAAAGTAGCTGTGTTCTTCAAGAAACATGGCATAGTTAATGACGATCTGAGGAGTGGCGATCCGGAGATCAATGATGCGATCATACTCTGACTTTGTGGACTGATAACAGCAACAGTTACATTAACACACAAAACCACAAGAGCATACATACATTACCTCAGTGAAAAGGAGATGACAAAACAACATACCTGAAATGTGCCAAGGCTCTCTTCCAAGTCTGCAAGCATGGACCCCATTTTCAGGGACTTATCTACTCGATTCTGCACCGGTTCTGATGAATCAAAATACTCTGCTTTTCTTGCTGGAATCGCTGTTGCTTTCTGAAAAGAAAAAGACTGTCAACATCTGGAAAAAGTTTGATGACATGATCTGCAATTTATCCCTTTGGCATGAAATGCACTAAACTATGATGCCAAGCAAACTTTAAAACTGGGCTGTGAAATGACTTCAGATATTACCAAAAATAAAATAAAAATAAAAACTACATGAAAATGACAAAAAAAAAAACAAATATTAAATAAATAAAATATAAAAACATTAATGAAACCTATATTACCCCAATGACATTAAAATAACACTATACTTCTGTAAAGCACAAGCGGTAATGTATATTAGTTTCCTGTCTCTTACCCTTAGTATACGCAAAGCTTGGTCATAATTCTCATGTCTCAGCTCCATCTCTTCATATTCACACCACACTGCAGCAAGATCATCTACCTGTTTGTAGTTCACTTTTGTGGCCTTCTCAAAGATAGCCCAAGCCTTGAAGTTCAAGTCAAATAGTTAACCCTCAGATTAACCAACAAATTATCAACAAAGTTGCAAGTACACAGAAAGTGTCGTACATCATCCAGCTGTTCATTATCTTCATAGAATCTGGCGAAGGACACCCAGAGTGTGTGTGGTTTTCCTGTGGCTTTCACAGAATCTACCGTTTGCACAGCTTCAGTGTATGTGTTGATGATCTACAGGAAAAAGCAGAAGAAGGTGTGTAAATCATACATGGTATGATTATGTTGAGACAAATATCAGTCAATTTAAAGATTTAAATGATGTTTCCAACCTGTCGTGGTTGGCCCTCATAGAATTTGACTCTCTTGTGCCACTCGTGAACGTTGTGAGGGTTCTGACGCAGCAACACGCTGTTCAGTAAAAGCGGCCGGCGAGTTATCAGCAACTCAAAACGGGCCAATCGTAACTCCAAGTCAATGTCATCTAGAGTGGGGAAATCAGAATTTCTCTAAGACCAACATCAAGGAATATTTTCTACAAGGTCTTCCAAGGAAAACTCTCACCATCTTCATCTTGTCCCAGTTGAGACGTGGTCTCCATCTTGGCAGCGATCATGCTCTCCTCAAACTGCGAATAACTGTCGAAAACCTGAGTGAAGTCTCGCACAGTGACTACGGTTAGGATGGCTTCCTCATACACATCTCGAGCCTTGAAGAAGCAAGATAATGGTGTCAAATTGTGCATGAGCATGATTAGTTTATCCAGAGGCGGCTTAGATTTTGTATATTTGTAGTTTCACCTTCTCAAAGTGTCCACTGCGGATGTAGTAATCAGCCAGCGAACACCAGAGTTTGCCAAGCTGGTCAGTAAAGCGAGTGAGACCTCGGATAATCGCTCCCACATTCAGTGAGATCACCTTGTCTGGGTTTTGTGAGATGAGGTCACAGAGCTCATGCCAAAGCTGTAATTGAATTTTATAAGAAAAAAAAAAAAAAAGTATATTCTGCACAGCATGTGTTTAATTCACAAAACTAAATGAATGCATATATGGAGACACAGACTAGGATGAATATTAGTGGCATAAAGCCACTTTTGATGCAAGGTGATGCATTAGCCTTAGTATGACAATTAATTTAATTGAAAAGGGACTCTTTATAATAATTCCTATAATAATGACTAGTGTATTAGATACTAATTTTTTCTAATCCAAAATACAATTCTTGACCTATTTTAGGCCACCAAATCCAGATATGCAACCTACATTTGTGCATGTTTGTCTTCCAGCATGAATGTGCCAGAAAAATACAATAAAATGTTGACCAATTTCAGACTGCATGATTTTGAATATGCACCATTTAGTAAGGAGCCATAATTGAGATAAATTGCTGTCAAATCAATTTTTTTAAGAAATCAATACTTATGTTCAGCAAAGATGCATTAAACTCGTAAAAAGTGATGGTGAAAACAAAGTTACAAAAGATTTTAATTTCATACAAATGCTGTTGTTTTGAACTTTGTTTCAACACTGAAAATAAATGTCTCGAGCACAAATATTAGATCATATTAGAATGATTTCTGAAGGATCATATGACACTGAAGACTGGAGTAATGACTGCTTTACCATCACAGGAATAAATTACATTTTAAAATATATTCAAATAGATAATAGTTATTTTAGATAGTGATAATATTTCATAATATTTCTGTTTTTACTTTATTGTTGATCAAATATATGCAGTCAGGCACCCATATATTTTTTCTTTCAAAAATATTTTTAAAAAATTGTAACCAACCCAAAACTTGTGAACAGTAGTGTATTTACACTCCAGATGCACAGGTGGACAAACTCATTTAAAAAAAAAAAAAGTAAAACCTGTAATTTGCTGACCTGATAATTGGAATTCCCCTCTTTAGAAATAAAGTTTTCATCATTGACCACAGCTGCTAGCCGGATCGCAGTTTCATCCAGACGTCCAACTGAACGCAGGTAATCAATGTATTCCTCTGCATTCTCAGGAGACAACTACAAACAAGACAGGAAAAAGGTGTACAGATAGCTTTATTAATGTGCACACTGAATCACAATGCTTGAAATGTTAACCAATACAGACAATCAAGTGTGTATTTTGTTATCGTCCAACACTTACCTTTAAGTACCGGCGGTAAACACGAATAGCTGTTTCTGGGAGAGGCAAGTTACGGGCAAAGCGAAGATACAGGGGCCAGATGCGTGGATGCTGGGTAATGGGTAGCGCTCTTAAAGCCCTATCGAACGCCCATCTACTCCGCGTAATTTTGCATTGAGACACCATGAATTAACAGTAGTCAATCCATAAATGGGCAACCATCAATCACACAAGTGATGTTGTTACACAGTACTGCTGCTATATAAACACAAAACTGTATGAAACTTTAATTTTACCTTATGCATGAACACAAGTGCTCTCTCATGAGTTGTTCACCTCCTCATATGCTGGATCTGTGATACACTTGCCTTTCACCTGTTTCCTTCTCTCTCTCAGGTAGTTGTACCACAACTTGTAACTGACAAATACATACAAGACAATAAGCAAATATCTTTTAGGTATCAAGCACACAGGTTTCATTATAAGTGAAATCAAGATGACATGCACATACCTGCCAGGCAGCTATTTTAAAGTTCTTTCATAGATCATATTGAGCACTGATTTCTGAGCATTTTGCTTGTGCTCAATGTAACGCATCCAGCACTTAACTGAATAAGGATTCCTTATGATTTCTTCTTCATAAGGCAAATCATCATCTTCCTGCAATATACACATGACTCTTTTAATTATATGAACAACGATGAATGCAAACTCAAAAATAAGAAGTTGTGTGAGGGAAAAATAAATATTTTGAGCAGAATCATATTTGCTCACTTAAAATAGTTATTTAATTTTAAATATACAGTTAGAAACTTACTAAACATATATGCTACATTGTTTTTGTACATTATTATCTTACACAATGTTAGCAAGCTAATAACAGCTAGCTGAGAACACTAAATATATCTTTAATAAACTGCACTTGCAGATATTAATTCGTAATATTGGCCACATCTAAAATGGGTCATACCAATAATATTACCATAATGATAATATTACAATAATATTATACGCTATAAAATCCCAGTCATTCAGAGACCTGCATTTACTGCATGGACGGATATAAGTGGAAGACAATATAAGTGCATACAGTTCAGTTGAATTATATTTGCATTATTTAATGATGGTAAACTGAATATACTTGGCAAACTATTTTCTGAAATAGCCACACAATTAACAATGACACTGAAATAGCTCAAATAGCTGGAGCAGAGATGTGTTATTAAATGTTGGGCATTATGGATAGATTTTACATTTTAAAACTCTTCACTCTTAGATGTAAATCCACAAGTAGTTATTTGTGATTTAAGTTAATGAGATACAGCTGCTGAAAGGTCTGTTCTAGGGTAGCCTATGTGTTCAGTCTTAGAAGAAAAAAATAAAATAAAAAATGATAGGCAGCATAATAGTTTAATTATCTACAGCAAAATATAGAGAGCCTTGGTGATAACCAAGCAGATTGTTAATTACTACAATATTTTCGGCTGGAAATGACATCAAAAGTGAAAAAAGTTGGTCAAAAACCTAAATTTACACACAAATTCACCAACAACCTCAATTGTAAGACACCATTTTTATTTTTTAGCTCAACTGTCACAGAATTAAATGCACAGGATTGTGGGATATCAAAGACCGCAAAGAATTGATCTTTCAAAAAGCGATCAGTTGAAGGCATATCAGAAGACAGAAGCCATCTCAGAAGCTATCATTGGATTCGGACAAGCCTTGATGCCTTCTTGAAATGTATCCTCCAAAGGCAGCATTTTCGATATAATCATTGGCATTGCCACCTGTCAGTGGTTTAAATGTTGGAGCCGATCAGTGAAACGTGACAATGTGACATGATGCTCTGCTATACACACAGTATAATAACTGACAATTTCATGATCAGACAGCATAACATGACAAAAGGGGCTCTGCAGTACTTGAGGATTGTGGTTATTTCCACTGGAACAACAGAGAGACTGTGTTATTTTGATAGCTGAGCAGAAAGTTGCATGAAAAACTGTACACTTGTTACCCCATATGCTCAGTTTTGTGAACAACTCACAACTCACATAAAGAGTCGAGTAAGAAAACTGTCACAAATCATTCAGGTTTTAATTTAATCTTCCACTCCCTGAACTCACTAAACTGATTTTTAGGTAGCTGAGTGAACATTATTACACTAAACAGCGCAAACTTTCATAAAACAAACTAACAAACCAATAAACAGCAACAAAAATGTTACTGTACATGCAGACTAAATGTAAAAAAAAAAAAAACGAGATAGTAGGGTTATTATTTTATTTCCTTTTTTTATCATATGTAATTTTATTTTTATAGTGCTGTCAGAGAACAAACAACTACTTTTGCCTGCAGTACATTTATGCCTTCTTTTTTAATAAAAAATTTATTTCCAATAAATGCTTTTGGCTTGAAATCCATCCAACAATGCAGTATTTATATAAAAACTACATATGATTATTCAGGGTCATTATTCATTTATGCACAAATTTGAATATGCATTCAGACTTTTAGATTGCTGTGTGACATACCCGTGACTTATTCTACTTTACAGTTTTTTTTTTTACAGTCGAACTGCAGATGT
>JAUZSZ010031086.1:0-13164 GCA_034780575.1 Labeobarbus marequensis
ACAAATAAAATAAAGAAATTGCAAAATGATAATCATTTTAATTACATTTTAACAAATGTTGCAACTACCCCTGTGGACTGTTGCAACCGTCCCCTGTTGTGGGGTCAGTTGCAACATTTGACTTTGTCTATTCAAGGAGAAATGTATGTATATTATCATATTTGCATGTGTTAGCAATGTGGGCGAGTAGCCGACTGATGCGGCTTTAATGTATTAAAATTCTGGCTTTCTAATGCAAACAGTCTCTAAGGAAATAAAGGAAATGCAAAAAGTGTTGCAACCATCCCCACTCTCCCCTACATGCAGCTCCCTAATAAAGCAAAATGGACATTAATAGTCAAGTAGAAGAAAATGAGGACAAGAGCGAGACACAGATGAAAAGACACCCAAGAAAAGCAACGAGCATCCTCAGAGGAAAATTAATGCAAGGGTCAAGGAAAAGGTTGCGACCAGGGCAACCAAAGGGGATGCAGAGAAAACGTGAGTTTAATGAGTGCAGTAAATTAGTCCCACAAACACACACACACACGTAAGCAGGCAGACAGATGCATGCAAGCAAAAAAACACACTTTTCCGCTTTCACTTTTCTCTGGAGCAGCGGAGAAGCCACCGGTAAATATTTAATCACAGGCGATCTAATCAGATTCCACCTTTAAATGCCAACACATACCAGCACAGTAGAAACACAAGAGCAGACGAGCAATGCATCTCAGCTTACCTTCTCAAGTGCCCAGAATACATGCAAGAATAATCAGGAGCAATACAGCCTTGATATCACATTGATTGGTGTCACTGCAGTTTATAATTATAATGTTTATTAAGTCATAAAGATCACAATTTCTCCAGTAAATGTCATTTTAGAGAGTCTCTGTACTTTGTCCCGTCAGAGTAGTTTAGCACCAATTGAAGGGTCTATTAATAATGTAAGAGAATCATGTAATTGATCTCAGTTGAACACACATTCTCCTATTGACGTTCAGGGAGAGTGGCGATCAGACTCTCACAAACAAAGCTGCTTCAAGATATATTACTGTACTAATCCGATATTAAAGCACCAAGATTGTAATTATGTTTGATCTAACCAAGTCACGTGGCAACTTGGTTTTTTGTAAACCAGCAATGAAAAAGAAATTGGTGTAGAAACAATTTTCACTTGGAAGTTGCTAGTGAAATTCACAATTGGCAAGTAATATTGCCACCATATGTTCAATCTACTTAGGAATAGTTGTTGATATGGTGGCTCCAACTGGTCAAAATAAATTGGAAGCAGCAAAATTTCATTTATTAAATGTTTATTAACCAGATTTTCGATCATCCAAGATGTAGGAGAGTTTTTTTTTCTTCATCAGATTTGGAGAAATGTAGCATTACATCACTTCCTCACAATGGATCCTCTGCAGTGAATGGGTGCCGTCAGAATGAGAGTCCAAACAGCTGATAACAGCTTGTGAAGCCAAAAGCTGTCTGTTTGTAAGAAACAAATCCATCATTAAGGTGTTTCAACTCTGAACCGTTGCTTCTGGCCAAAATATGACTTCATAATCCATGATAACTTTTCCTCCAAGTCCATCCCCTGTTGTCCTCTCACAGCAAAATCCATCCATAAATTTGTTTGGAACTGTTCTGTTTGATCTTGATGTGTGCATATTTCTCTCTTGATTCAGATGAAACAACTTTTTCCACTGCAGAATGCAATTTTATGGATTATAGACTTGTATTTTGTCTAGAAGCAATGGTTGTAGGTTAAAAATCTCTTAATTACTAGGGGTGTTCAAATTAATCATTGCATCGCTGCATCGCAATGCGGACATGGATGATTCTGCATCGATGCAGTAATAGATCATAATCGATTAAAGCTTATGATGTCATTCATATACAGGCTTGTCACGCGAGTATTAAAAACTCCGTCACACAACAGTTCCGTAAGAGCTGTATTTCAACGAGACATTGTGTTTTTGCCTTATGTTTATTCGTATTGGAATCACCTGACAGACAATATTGTTTGGAGAAATGTTTGGTTAATACCTACTCAATATTTAATTACAAACAAGGTAAAGGAAGTATCATTCAAAATTATACATAGGATTTACCCAGCCAAATATTATTTGGTAAAATTTAAATCTGATGTTGATGTTAGCATTATATTGATACTATACGATTTTCTATGAAGGAAGAGGCAATTAAAATGATGAAAGTTTGTAAATGCTTTAATATTTTTATATAAATTTGTATTAGTATACAGTCTCTCTAGTGTATAATTCTTTATATCATGTATCATGTTTGTCATATACATGTCAATTGATCTTGTTAATTAAAAAAAAAAAAAAAGTATTAAAAATCCGAGATCTGGGCACATTTTGGAAAAACCAAGCTTAGTGCGGGAAAAAGAAAAACATGCTCAGAATCAGATTCTGAACTTGGCTTTTTCCCGCATTGGGCACGTGTGTGCAATAAGCCTTCATTTGTGTGACAAAGTGGGTAAGTTCCCTCCCTCTATAGAATGATAGCCTATTAGAACCCGATATTTGCAATATAAAGGCTGCGATTTTGCTATTGAAAGTCGTTGTGACGTATCATCAAGTATGGTGACCCATACTCAAAATTGGTGGTCTGCGTTTAACCCATCCAAGTGCACACACACAGCAGTTAGTAGTGAACAAATGCACGCGCACACATACAGCAGTTAGTAGTGAACAAATGCGCGCACACACACGCATGCATGCACGCACACACACACACACACACACACACACAAACACACGGAACAATTAGCGCCCGGGGAGCAATTAGGGGGTCGGAGCTTTGCTCAAAGGCACCTCAGTCATGGTATCGAAGGTGGTGAGAGTGCTGTTCATTCACAATCCCCACCTTCAATTGCGAGAATCGAACCGGCAACCTTCAGGTTATAAGCCCGACTCTCTAACCATTAGGCCTATTAACACATGGTTTTCCGGTCATCCATAGCCAGGCAAAGATTTTAAACCACTGATACCTGAGGCACCTCAAGAGGTGCTAAGTGTGAATTCGTGCCAGCATTATCGCTTCATAAGCAGGTCATCAAGCATGACAGGTGTCCTGGTGTTACTTAGACTAAGTTCCTCTAGTATAGCGGTCATAACATTTCAGTGATCCAATCTTCGTAAGAAGGCAGAGGTTGGAGAGATCTCTTGTGGACAGGCCCAGGGCCCGTAGCCCCTCCCTGGTGTTACCAGGTGTGCCGGACTTCTCTTTTTTCAACCTGTAGCTCTCTTCCAGGTGTGTTCCTGCTACGATGGTTACATCCAAGATGGTTATTTTCTTCCCTTCCTGCAGGATTATGTCAGGTTTTATAAAGGATTTTTCCGTTGGAATTATAGGTTCCAGCCAGGTCACACGCTCTCCTCTGCGAAGCATCCTTTCCACTTCTTTGGCTATACAGTTGTGTCTCACATACCTCGCATTGTGTATGATCTCCCCCATTGATCTCCGCATTGTGATCGATTATCCCCCATTTCGGGTAACCCTTCCCTGCTTCCCACCTCTGCTGTTTGGAACTTGGTGTCACATAGACCTTTGCCCAGTACTCCTCCACCTCGGCGAAGTTTTAATTCATCCCCTTGAATGCCTCCCTCCAGCAGCCTTGTAGGATGGTATGGGCCACTTCTTTCTTCCATTGGTTGTAGAGTTTCTGTATGTGGGCATACTGTGCTCTCCCTCAGTTGTGTATTAGAAAGTGGTTTCTTAGGCAGATCCTGAGTCATTTTCTGATGTGTGGGATTCCACTTCAGAGGTATCACTCAATCGATATGATCCTGCAGGAATGCTACTCCTTTCTCTTTCGTGATGTTTCCATGTAGAATCCCCTCCACTAACTCCCTTAGCTCTGTACTTCCCAGTCTTTGGTCTTCCAGCACTGGTATGGAGAACTTCAGCATTTCCGTCCTCCACGTTGTCTCATAGTCAGGAGGTTCAGTGTCAGGAATTGCGACCGCTGTGCCTCAGGTCCCTAGAGATGGATCGGGAGTTTGTATGAGGTTGTTATCAGGGGTGATCAATAACTGAGCTTGAGGCAGAGACAGGATGTCAAGGTATTGGTCATTGATGTGGTCAGTAGTAGAAACAGCGGACACTGATGTAGCGGGAGTCCAGCCAAATTTCAGCAGCCGCTTCCTGATGGCCTTTTGCAAGATCTTTTTTCAGCATATCAGGTATCCAAATTCAGCTAGCCTCTTGTAGAAGGATTCCATCTTCTTCCTTTTTCCAGCTCTTGGCAGATGGCCTAGCTGGTCTTGATGGGAGATTCTGGATTTGATGCTCTTCAGGACTCTGGTGCTGGGGATGCCATTCTGTAGAGCACTCTACGTCATCACAGAGGGTTTGTCTAGATGACGGTGCGTCCGAGGGGGATTGTCCAGAAGGAACTTGAGCAGATGAAACAGCTTGTAATGGCTTCCAATGAAGTAGCTGTAGACGTTTCTTCAGGGCATCTGCAGATCGATGGGGGAAGGATAGTTGTAATGCCTTCAGGAGTTCTTTCTTCATCATATCCTTTCGCTGTTCCTTGTCGGGAGTCTCCAGCAGCAGCTCATCGTCCAGAGTGCTCCAGTTTCATCAACTCTCTTGGAGAAGTACTCCAAGAGAGTACTCTCTTTGTTCACCTCCTCTTGGTGCTAGTGGTGAAAATGCATGCCTAGACTTCTAGCAAAGGGGAAGGATCTGCCACAATCGTTGCAAAATGTCAAGGCTGTAGTGTTAGTTAGTCAGTTCGACCTGTCAGCCCCTGCCACTGGGCTAACCGTCGTTCTCTCGCGAGTCGGAAGGTTAGTCGTTCCCGGGGTGGCCCGGATCTTAGTTAAGGTGGGAGGCGCAGGGGTGCTGACGTGATACCCTTTGCCGGTAGATGGACTAACCAATAGCTTCCCACCCTATCCAGCGGTCACCATGAGGAGGCGCCTGGGCCCTGTAACCACACTCCCATCAGTAAGAGAGTCATAGTTACTCCCGGGTGCATCATTGCTAGCTCCACCCCTTGGTTTGTGTGTGTGTGCGTGCACGTTTCTGCCTGAAAGCTAATTATTTAGCTGTTTGGCTAATGTTGCAGCGAGCTTGCACCTATTAGTTAACCATATTTGTTTATTGTATCTGCTGTAGCTGAACAGCATGCTGTTGAGGCTTCGCGGTGGTGTTTAGAATGACATTTTCCCCCGGTATGTTGAGTTTGATTATTTGTTTGTCTGGAGTTCATGCTTGCCATAACTCTTATGTTCTCATTCCAGTTGGGTTAATTCCATTCATTTTAGAGTAAACTGCTGAGATTTGTGGTGTGAGCAACCATATTACTTATGCCTCAGTGACCACTATTGGGTATGTATTTATTATTTTAATGAATAATCGATTTGATTAAGTTAATTTTTGCTTTGTTTTTAGCAGGACGAACGATTTCTTTGGGTGCATTCTGTCTTTTGGGGATAGTGGGGTGATCGCTTCTTGCAGAGACTGGATTAAGACGGCGCTGCTGTTTTGCTGTGTTTTTGTTATTTTGTTTTGATTTTTCCATGCTAAAGCCGGTGGTGTTGGCGGTAATTGTTCTGATTGCCTTACTGCCATATGTGATGGGTGATGTGCTCCGGCCCGCCATCAAGTCATATAGTGCGTCCCAAATTGCGTACTTTTTTGCGTACGTTTTGTAGTATAAATAGTGCGAGTAGTGTGTTTACACTGAAAATTCCAAAAATAAAAAGTGCACTTTAAATACCCGGATGATGCACTTAAAGTCTTAATGAAATCAAAATTTACAATATTTATTTTGTTAGCGCACATTGTTAGTCTTAAGGTGAACAATTAATTGCAAATTAATCCACTGAAAAATAGTTTGTCTTGTAATCTTTAATCAAAATCTGCTCATTTGCTTCCACTCTGGAATGGAAGTCATTCTCTGATGACATCAGTTTGAGGGCTTGGGCAGAACATGCTTAACCGCGCCCCTCCAACCATTAGTTTGCTGTGAGCAAAATAGGAGAGGAGGAGCACAAAAAAAACCCCACCCTCTATTCAATATTCTATTTCAGTTGGAAATACAGCATCATACTAAAATAAAGTCGGCAGCAACTTCTGGTTCACGCTGACTTTAAATAACTGAAATAATTAAGTGTGGAATGCTGGTTTTGTTGACTACATACACTGAAGTGCGCGTGATGCTTGCGGTGATATTAGCGTCTGCCGTCTCACTAATGAGGACATAACTACATGAACAACATCTCCAGAAATGCTGAGAGTCACTTCAAGAGCATTTGACCATTTCATTTGAGTAAAACTATCCTCATATCATATACACATAGAAATGTAAAGGTATTCACGGCAACCCGTCAAAATAAAAGTTTGGTTTACCTTGAAGTCATTGCGGCAGAAATAGCCAACATTACTATTGTTCAGTAGAATGTAATAGGCTGCTACTAAAATTATTAAAACCTTATTTTTAAGGGATAATCATACAATATTTCTTCAGTGTTTTTAATTGTAATATTAAATCCCCTTTATTTTCCAAAAAATAAAATTTGTTTAATTTTCATTAATTAAAAGATAAATTAAATGAATGTTTTATGCCATACACAACACAGAACATCTGAGGGAAAAAAATCATAGGGCTGTTGTAAGAATAAATGAAACTTGTTTTTATGCTTTCAAATAATTAGACATGCAAAACACAGAATTTGGTTTAGACATAAGTTTAGAAAAAAAAATATAAAACATTTCATAGGGCCCTAAACATGTAATTATTGTTAAACTTTTAATAAATTGATGTTAAATTGTTCAAGGTTCATGATTTTAATTAGCTAGACATCAAATCTTTGATTAATAAAATTTAATTTAACCATTAAAAAGGAGTCCAGAAAAATTAAAACAGAAAAAAATGAATCCACATGAAATGTATATATCTTAAATATTAAAAACACTTGTACAACCAGGTTTGTTTTGTTTTAAATTTCCCTAATCCTAAAATTTCCTATTTATTTACTAAGATTATTAAAGTTCACTAAAACTTAAACTAAAAGCCATTAAAAAAACAACACGTTTTCATTACTTTAAATAAACATTAACTCAAATAAAATTAAATATTTAAAAATATATATTTCAGCTAGTTTCCAAGGCAGCATTTCTCATTTTATTTTAAAATTAAAATTAAAAAAGAAATTAAAATGAAAACAAAAATAAAATAAAACCGATTCAACCCATTAATAAAAACTATTATAGCACCTCAATGATACTAAAATGACATTGTTTATTGTATTCCCAATTCCAGACTTTCAGTGTGGCAACAGTCTTTTGATTCCCAATCTACAAATACAGTAAACATGAAGGCTATTTTTCCTCACAACACTCATGGTAAGTGCTTTATCAGTAAGTGATTTTGAACATGAAGCATTTAGTATTACTGCATCACTGTATGCTAATCAGTACACAGATATTTGCATCAGTACTTTTGGAAGTCAGCTCTTTCAAGCTACTTTTAAATAGATAATGATATATCACCAATCTGATCTGAAAGGTTTCACTTCGACCTCTCATCACACCGTTGATATTCATGTTTGGGTCCATAAGCACTGATGACACGTTGCCATAGCAATATCAAGACCCACATTCCCATAGATATCGCTGACAAATCTCAAAACAAACCGTTCCTCTAGCAAATAAATGTATGTCCACACGTTTGTGCATCGAAACTGAATGTTATTGATGAGAAGGACAGACGCGGCAAACAATGATGGGTTACACACGGATAATGATGGCTTGTGCTCCACATCAGCAATAGAAAGTCACGTAAAGAACAGCCTACCGTCTCAAATTAGCCCTTCTTTTGTGTTTATATTCATCACATTATATGAAACGTCGCTATCGATAACGATATTAATCACTGTAAATGCTTAAGCGCGTCGAATTACTACTCGAATTGTTTAACTTCCTAGATAGGAAAAGAATTCACCAATAGTATTACTGCGAAAGCTTGGCTCATGAATATTTATTAGTCACGTGAGGGTCGCGCCTGGAAGGTTACTAAGCAACGTCTGCATACTTAAATTAATATTCATGAGCAGATTCGTGATTTTGTGCAGAAATTCGACAGAAGAAGAACTAGGATGTGCTCCATCAGTGTATGTATACCAGAATATAGTGCTTTTGAAAACGATAAACTAACACAGACTGCTGTTTTTAAACCTTAACGTATAAAATTACTATTGACATGTTAAGGATTTAATGTTTACAAATTAATTGAGGTGTTTTTTTCACATATGTTTTCTGTAAAACGTCTACAGCACTATTTTAAAGCTGTTTTAATCTACGCACGTGTGCTTCTGTCCTCAGTAAATTACGAATATTTTTATTCAGTGACTAGAATCTTTTAACTACGTTCAATACAAAGACTTATTACATTTTATTCAGTGATGTTTTCTGTCGATTACATAGTAATCGTTTAGTAATGGTGAGTCATTCGAATCATTTAACCGATTCGTTCAAACCCGAAACGACACGGCAATAACAGCATAAACACATTTTTATGTTTCAATATTGTTCTTACAACTTTTAATTATGTATAGCCACCATCAGTCATGTTTACATTTCCATAATTCATCCGCAGTGTTTCCTTGTGAGTCTGACTCATAGCAAAGAGAACGAATCGTTCAATTGTTCAGAAGATCATTCAGGTTGGCTGAATTGAGAATTGAATGCTACTATTTTATATATATAATACATATATTTAAATATTAAGAGTAGTATAATATTCCTAATCCAGTCTTAATTCACCACGTTTTTTAATTCTCAAATCACTGAGAAGGAAGGAAGTCACATGCTTCAAAATGGAAGCGACTTCAGTGAACAAGAAATATTAATGATTCATTCGAACCAGAATGATTCATTCACATTTAAATGATTCGTTCAAAAACGAATCTGCACTGCTTGCCAGCAGTCGATTCAAACCCAAATCTACTTTGAATTAAGTGGTGTTGTAAGTTACATTTCGTTTAATCTTCTTATACATACAGCTGTTTTATTTAGTGCATAATATGCAACTTTATAGCGATAATTACTGTATTTAACTGGAATGCAACCCCATTTAAAGTGTTAAGATGTTAAACATGCAGTCTACTTCTAAAATTAAGAATATAATAACGTGACTGCCTAACCTTGCGTTTGTCCACATTGCAGGTGTCCACGCATTCATATAACTTCCAAAGGTCATGAAAAGTTGCACAACAGGCAGACAACTTATAACTGAATGTATGAATGGTCCATTTTATGGGAAGCTGATAACACAAATCAATCTCAAATCCAGCTATGGTGCAGCATCGATTTGTCCATGCAAATCTAACACATAAACGTCTTACCTATCACAATGTCGCAAAGCGAAGGAAAGTCGTAAGTGACCAGCATAAATCTTAGAGGGCACCGAGAATAACAACGTGAAGTCGGACTGGAGGAGTCACAGATAGGGGGGCCTCGGAGAGTGTCTTAAATTTCATCCCGCTGGCAGTTTAGAACAGCCCCCTCCTGTCTGACCTCATCTGCCACTGAGAAGATGGTGTTGACAAGGAAACCCACCGCTCCTCTCCTTCAAAGAGCCAGTTAGCCACTTTCCACACACGTATCACAGTCACTTCACTGCCACCAAATTTGAAATGACAGTGTTTGCATTCACAGGTTTTGAAAAAGCTTTTAGACTTCATTTGGTGGTGTAATTATGCAAAAACAATGCACATGACGTTCAGTAAGTCACTTTACACTGTGGTACTTCTGTTGCTTTCAAACATAGTCTCAAAGGGCTATTACATAACCACATTTTCAAATTTCTGTTTTTTTGTTTATATATTTCATAACAGTATTATGTAATGTCATTCTCATTTGAACTGTCACCAAGTTTTGCTATTTATTTTTTGCAGGAACAAGAGAAAGAAGCCAGACTGTAACAGAATCAAAATCGACATGGATCAAAGATCCTAGACTGTGTTCGGATGACAATACTAGCTCACTGAAAACGGCACAGTGCATCAAAATAAGTAAGTAAAACAGTACTGTAAATGTTTCAAAACATAGTATGCTACGTAATTGTCACATGATTTACATTACATGTGTTTGATGCTATCATCTGGGAAGTAAAATGGGTGTTTTGCCTTTTCAGTTCAATTTTATATAAAATAGCTATTCTTTATATTTATATACTTTATATTTTGTCAGTCAAGTCAAATATTGTGTCAAAAAGAGATGTTAAAAATGTTAAATTATTTTAAATCACACTATAAATGGAATGTCAAGTCAAACATTGCATTGTGTGATACACTATTCTACACTACAGTACAGAGCCAGTGTTATTTTAGTTATTTTTATATGCTCTTATAATATTTATTAATATTTTGAATAAGCTTATATTTTATAGTTTTTATAGTTATAGTTTTCCTTTTAACCTAAGTTTTAGCAACTTCTAATTTTTTATATATTTTTATTTTAGTCATTTTAATATTTAAACTTATCTTATTTCAGTTATTTGCCAAGGCAACATTTTTTTATCTAATATTTATTATTTATATTATTTCAGCTTGATTTAAATTGACAGAAACATTTTTTCATAATGTTAGTTAACAATAACAACACTATTAAGAGCACATTAATATAAGTGTGCTCTGCATATACTGCACATTTTGGCAAATTTAGTAGGACATCAAAGTATTGTGTGCATACTAAAAATGGGCATACCGTACACAGTATATACTGCAGGAATAGTAAGCATATGCATTAGTATTGCAAATATTCTCAAAACATTTGAGAATGGCCAAAATATGTGCGCTGCAGTCGTCCACTGGGTGGAAGTAAAGTACAGCAGAACATGTGCCTCTGCGCTTGAAGGGAAATAGGCCTCATGAAGGTTATTGAGGAGAAACAGCGTTTTAGTAATTATGTGCAAACAGCACATGGAAATTGAAATGAATCAGGCCAGAACAGTTGAATTACAGGGTTTGCATGTTAATCAAGGAATAGTGCAAAATATCGTGTCGGTGGATGAATTACGAATAACAAGAACTCCCACAATGCCTCTTACAGACCTCTGACATTAAATACCAGACAAAAAGTCTGGTAAAACTGAAACACACACACATATACGCTGTATTTATGGGTATGCTGTTGCCTGACAGGGGTGGTGGAAACTTGTCAGAGGTGCTAAATATAGCCGCTGTCCCTTTCCAATGAGACACAGTAGACACCTGTCACACACACACAAACACTTACCCACAATGCTTAACTTTCACTTTGCACCACCTCCCACACTCTTCCTTTGGCTTCAGACGTCCCAGCTGTTCTCCCCTTCATCTCAAACTTCAAAGCAAAAGAGAAGGAGTATGTATCTATCTATGTCCTGTATCTATCAGTCTGTTTGACAACCAACGAAGGGAAAAAGCTCATTCTCTCGGTATATAATGCAGCACTGTTTAGCGACAAAATGGAGCATATTGCAGACATGCTGTACATTCTATACCATTTCAAACCCGTAAGTGCCCATCAAAGTCATTCATTCAAAAGTCGACAAGTGGCGTCTTCCCACTTCTAAAGCAGGAAAAGATGGCTAATTGCTTCCTCAGAGCAGATCACCTCAAACGTACCCCATAAAACTGTCACATCAAAAGAAATCACAGTAACAAGTAAACAGGGCCGGTTTCCACAAAAATTACAAGGCAGTGAAGCCTTTAGTAAACCCATGACTACATATGTTTAATTTCTAGTGTTCTTCACTAACATGAAGAGACTCCAACAGAGGGAATCAACAAGAGTTCCAACAAACACATAACCCCTAACCTTTCCTGAAATGCAGTAGCTTTGCACATGTTAACAAGGTCTTAGTGGGGAACAGATACATCAAAACTTATTAGATGGTTTAATAGCTTAGACTGAAATGGGATTAGTGTCAACACATTCCGAGGAGCTTA
The DNA here is from genome assembly GCA_034780575.1 of Labeobarbus marequensis. Lineage (NCBI taxonomy): Eukaryota > Metazoa > Chordata > Actinopteri > Cypriniformes > Cyprinidae > Labeobarbus > Labeobarbus marequensis. The sequence goes on from JAUZSZ010031086.1 coordinate 11,952, forward strand.
GTAACACCTGCGCGGGGCTCGTGTAAAACCCTCAAAACTTTTCTTGCAATCTTGATGCACATTCAATAAGAGAAATATAAGGCAAATTGGATCATTTACTGAAGCAGAAGCCACACCATGACTGTGAACACTACATGTTTCCTTCACCCTGAGCTCAGGGCTAATAACAGCTTCTCAAATGACCTCTCAGCTCTGTGTTCATAGCGTGGTCTGAGGTCATGTTCTGGATGTGAAGGTCAGTAGCGTGATTGACAGCTTTCTGCTTTGAGCTGTTGAAGGCGATAAACTTTCAACACGCACTTGCTTGTAACTCCATTAATTTATTTTAAGTGGTATCAACATTAGTTCCTAATCAAGCAACGGCACTGTTGTACCACTAACAAACGTGATGTCTCATGTTTCTGAGCCCTAACGTGCATGAAACAGAGGTCTGTAATACATAGAGAAAGTTATCTGAGAGCATTCCCATTCATCTCAATTGCAGTCTCTCAGTTACTGTGGCACATAATCCCCTTGAAGTACGCAACCTAGGGGATGCCATCTTTGCTTCATGAGCGCCTGGTTTCAGAAACATGTGACTGATCACTTGTCAAAAGCAAAAAAGTTCATTTTATGCTTTTGAGAGCCCTGCAAATATAACTGCTCCCTTGGAAAACATTTTCTATAATATAATAAAATATTTGTGTTGGGAAAAAGCAGTTACTTTAAAAGGCCATCAATGGAGAAACATGCTTTTTGACAACATAATGATGTAGTTATGACATCCACCAGCAGGGATAAACAGAGCACAACAGCGACTAGACACTTTTTTCAGAGACCTTGGTTCCAAAAGTATTTTTCCCCATTCATTTTTCTAATTTAAATGTTTATTTGATATAGTTCTTAGCCCCTCCAAAAAACGGCTCTGAAATCAATCACAACATTAAACTATGTTTTGAAGCAAAAAGTGTTTGCAGAATCAGAATAAAAGTCAAGATTTTTATGAGGGAAAGAAAAACAATGTCATGAAACACTGCAAATGACGTACTCAAATCAGAAAGAATTGTACAGTGTGAATATAATATAATATATAATCCACCAAAAATTATTAATTAGTGTATCTGTTTTCAACATTAATAATAAAAAAGGAAAGTTTCTTGAACATCAGTTCAGCATATTAGAAATAATGCTGAAAATTCAGCTTTGCCATCACAGGAATAAATTACATTTTAAA
>JAUZSZ010031583.1:0-18586 GCA_034780575.1 Labeobarbus marequensis
AAATAAAATATAACAGAATGAGAGAAAGAGCATGCAAAAAAGAACATTTATTCTTATGTAAGCTGTGGTATAACATTTCTTTCATGTAGGATTAATACAGTATGGTGTATAAATTAAAGGTAACAAACATTTCAATCCATCATTCAGATGTCATTTCCTTTATCACTGCAGTCTCCGCTTTCATAGGAAGGCTGTAGACTGCGATGGAGATGTTTGTACTTTTAAAGACCTGTTCAAGTATCTCCGAGACTTTTTCCCACTTCAGTCTATCAAGACCACAACCAATACGAGGCATTGATATTCTCGTTACTCCATTACGCACACAATGTGATTTCATGTCCTCAAGGCTCAGTCTCAGGTTGTCATAGCTGGGTTTCTGGCTGGCCCTTGTCTTTGTGATCAGATAGTAGACAAAACGTCCACCTCGTTCCAGAACAGCACACTCTCCCATCAGCTTATTTTGCTGCTTTAACTCCTCTATTCCTCCGAACTCCTTTTTGAACTTCACTGCTATGCCCGCGCCCATGCGGATGTCCGCACTGATGCAGTGGGCCAGAGCCTCGTCCACGGGGCAAGAGAACAGGTTTCCCGTGACATAGTTTAGTCTCCAGCTGCCTTGTGAAGACTTCTTCTGGTCATCGCTGAGCGGTGTTTGAAGTACACACGACATTGACAGCAGTGGGCTGAGCACGTGTGCGGCGAGCTGACGTTCGTTCAGTTGTGAACACACATTAGAACAAGGCAAAAATACCGGCGTTCCTCTTCTGCTAGAAGACTTTAACAATAATGAGAGAGAGAGAGAGAGAGAGAGAGAGATGCCAACTGACTAATCTCGCTGTAATTGCAACACTTTCTCCTGGAGCCTCCCCTCGTGTGTCTCGTAGAACCCCGATGAGCACGGAGCGATCCTTTTTCTCACAACTGACTTATTGTTCCCTTCCTCTCTGTGGAGTGACAAAAAGCCAGACGGTCTCTGAGTGTCAGTCTGTTTTTCAGCCTCCCGGTGTTTGCAGAGACCGAGGTTGCGAGGCATACTTTCGTTATCACAACAGTTAGTGTGCCAGATGTAATTGTCTAATGTTGCCGTGACCACGAGGGGCAGAGAGTTGCTAAGGTTACTGTTGGACAGCACCCCCTTTACAAATTCAGGCTGGTTTACGTGCAGGTGGATGTGAGTGGAGAGCCTGGACCACTGGTTGTGTCTGGTGCGAGTTTTGTCGAAGCACATAATCACCAAAGTCCTGTTGTTGAACAGGTCACCCAATACGCGATGCTTTAAAAATGGGAAAAAACATAAAACCAACATGAGCACCATGGTGTAAAAGTTAGCTCTCTTGGTGTCGTGTTCATCATTGTACTTGCACACCACCCTCTTCATGAAGCGGTTGATCTTATGGTTGCGCGAGTCGAATAACGTCGACATGGCCACGGTGCTTTTCAATACGGCTTCCTTTACAACTGCGGACATTTCCCCAGAGCAACTCAGCGCTGGCCTGGCTTTGAACGCTATGTCCTCAGCCAGTTTGAATATTTTGGTTACCCAATATGAGCACGGGGTGCTCGGCGCAGAGGTGTTGACTCCCCGGCCGTTGTCGATACTCTCGTATTCGCGACGGAATTCACCGGTCAGCGCTGTCGAGAACAGCGCAACCGTGACGGGCAGGCTGGCTTTTAGGACAAGCTGGGTGACGATGTCGGCATCTGAGCGATAGTGACTCATCCCTGGCTGGCTTTCCATTGCCCCGTAACCCAGTTCGATAGTGTCCCCTCTGCCGAGCATGTGATAAGCATTTCTGAACTCCAACTGAGGTTTGTGAAAGACGAGCAGATTCGCAACGGGGCACGAAGACTCCAACTGCGACGAGACCGTTGGTTGTTCGGTACGCGTGACCATGGCTTGTATCAAGGAGCAACTGGAGCCGGAGCACACATGCCAGCTGCAGTGCGTTCGACACACGTACCCCTGAACGTGGTCTCTGAAAGAGCATCCGTTCTCAACGCAGTAGCTCACCCATTGCGGATCTTCTATTAACTCCACATGCGAATGATTCATGTCGGCTCCGCAGATGCGGCGTGGACTCAGCTCACTATTCTTTGCTCTCCTTGTCTTCTTTCCCTCTTTCTTTCTTTTTTTTTCTCACTTGCCTTAATGTCACTGTGTTCTCGTCTGACTGTAACTGTTGAAATAATACAAACTGTGCAATGACCGTGTGAGTGCTAGAAATTGTAAACATCTAGGTTGACGCCTCCCGCTTGTCCCTGTTTTTTTTTCTTTGCAGGCCAGCAGAGGACAGAGTGCCGATCTCATTCTGGTGGACGAAGTGGGCTTTGTCAGCTCAAAGGTGTTACTGGCTGTGTTGCCGAACATCGCGTTCAGAGGGCGAAAGCAAGTGCACATCACCAGTCACGTCAACAACACCCCTTGGCTGAACAAAGTCGCGGATATCCGCGGGGATGACGGGGAGCCCGCTTACCACGTCGTGTCGCAGAGCTTCAAGTGTAGATATCACGAGAGGGACCCTGGCTTGACGTGTTTCTGCCTCGGAGTGTACTGTCCTCAGCACATCTCTGTGGACAACCACCTCAAGGAGCTGATGAACATGGTCACGGCCAAGGGATTCGAGAGCGAAGTCACGGGTAGCAGTAGCACTTCTTCCGCCGACACCAAGACTGATAACACGGCTCCCTTTGAGCCCTCGGTCATAAACAAGTTCCTCTCGAGTAACAGCGTCACCCTGGACTACATGAACCGAGCGTCCATAGTGAGAGCGTACCTGTGTCTCGACCCCACGTTCGGAGGAGGCTCCAGGTCCTGCGCTGGGGTGTGCTGCGCTGTGGAGCTAGCGTGCAGCAATCTAGTGGTGAGTTGTCACGGTCTCCTCGACAGAAGAGTCTAAGCCTGATACCAGCAGTTCTCTGAATATGTACCCGTAGTCCAAGGGTCTGTGCGTTTCGACACGGCGCTGGGGTTCCTTGGCAGGAGGGGTTAGGTCTAAAAGGGTGCAAATGTAAGAGGTTATCCGAGCCTCGTCCTGGATCGTCAAGGTGGTCTCTGCATCGGGCACCGAGCACGAGATCAGCTCCAGGGCTTGGGGCCACGTGCCGCATGTGCACTCCAAGTGCGAGAGTTTCGCCAGCCACGCCGTGACTGCCAGGGAGATGACGGTGTGAAGAGGTCTTCTATCTCGCACGCTTTCTTTGATGACAGCCATGTACTTTAGCACTCCGCTGCGAATGGTCTCGACGGAGGCGAACGACGCGAGCACCATGTTATCGTACGTCTTCCAGTTGCAGCTCGAGATGCACTCGTCTACGAACCACTTCGGAACGTGGTTGCCTATTGCCAGCGTTATGACTCCCGAAAGCTCGCAAGGAACCACAAGTGCCTCGCGCAGAGTCTTTTTACCCTGACCACTTTTATTGTAAAGGGAGATCAAGGTGTCGATTATCAGTATTCTAGCAGGCGAGAAGGATACCAGTTGACAGTACAGGTGTCTGAGCTGTCCCAAGTCCATGTTAGAGTAGAAGACCATGTTACGGTGGAACGAGGCAAACACTATCATAAACTCATAAAGAGCGACGATGTAGTCCCACGGAGTTGTCATCATTCTCAACACGTGCTCTCGGGCAGCCTGACAGGCAAGGCAGAACATGTTGATCTAGACTAGCTACTTGATTCTACCTGCGCCAAAGGCTCTCTGTTGTGTGTGTTTCTCACCTCTCTCTCTCTCTCTCTCTCTCTCTCTCTCTCTCTCTCTCTCTCTCTCTCTCTCTTTCTCTCAGGTCGTGGCCCTAGAGGAATTGGAGATACGTGATTTGGACCAAGTCACTCGAGTCTACGCTGCTCTGCTAAGTGCTCACGTTAGACTGTTGAAAGTTCTGATGCCCAGAGCAATGTGGAAAGAAGTACCTGTGGTGATGGTATTTGAGCAAAACACTTACGTCAACGCTCTGGTTGATGTAAAAAATCTAATCGAACACTCGCTGGTACGCTCCGGGTTTAGAGTTCAGTTTTATAGCAAGTGGTCCCATGTCAACAACAAGTACATGCTAGGGAAGCACGTGAGCGCCAAGACCAAACTCGCTATGGTTCTTAGTACGGTGTCCGCAATTGTTAAGGGAACTCTCTATTATTGTGACACCGTAATGTCTCTGGGATGGGCAGTGTTGGCGGAAGCTACCAAGAAAACTCGGATGCTAGAGACGACCATCGGCACCTCCAAGGGCGCGGGGTCTAGCAACAAGATGGGATCCAACATGGATGTGTTCATGTACAGGCGGTCGCGAAAAGGAGTCAATTTGGCCACGGACATCACAGCGAGTCTGCTAGAAACACGCAATGTCATCGGTCTGCCCCGGGACAGGCTCACCGACAAGGCACACGCGGAGCATGGCAAAATGCTGCTTGGAAAACTGAGAGAGGAAATGGCCATGGTAACTATTACAGAGTCTACAAAAGGAAGTACGGTGACAACAGGGGGTAAAAAGTCTGTAGACGGAGAGTACACCAGAGACGACATGCTCTCAGCCTTTCTGCTCCTGTGTCACACGAGAGATGAGATACACGATGGGGATAGATCTATTAGAGTCAGCGGTGAGGTGTATTACAAATGATGTGTGTGTTTGTGTGTGTTTCTGTGACTCACTTTACTCAATAAAAACAGTACATGGTTATAGATATTGACTCTCTTTATTATTATGAATGAACAACCGGGGGAAGGTTTTTACATTGCTTTTTTTTTGCATTGTACACAAATGGATATACAAACAGTAACATAGGAAAATTAAGTAAAGGAAAAAAAAAGTTTTGTGCAGAATCGTCTCAATCGGTATTCTGGTCATCTTCAAACACAACACCCTTGGGCCGCCCATTGTCCCAGTTGACACATCCACCTGGTGTGTACCAAAAGCCTCCGTCACCTGCGTCCTCGAAATCCAGGCCTTGGTCGCGTCTATACGCAACCACGTCTTCGTGGTAGTACTTGAGAGCGGGATCGCAGCAGCTTGGGTCAGAGCAATAGCCAGAAAGGTGTTCTATGTCTTCGTCGTAGGACAGTGCCTCGTCAGGCATGTAGTCCTGGTAGGTGTCCTCGTCTGATCCGTTTTTGTCATCGTCCGCATCGCTGCACTTTTCATCTTCATAAGCCAAAGTCTCGATGATATCTTTGACGATTGGGTCACCACAATCTGGATCCTCGCAGATTTGCGAACGGTGGTGTCTGAGCTCTGTGAGTCGGTCACTGGCTACAGTGAGAAGTGTTCTCGCGTGGTCAGCTGTCGCATAAGTAAGAGTGTTGGTGCTCTGCACCGCAGTCACGCTGCTGGTCTGCGGTACAGCTGCTGGAGTCGAGGCCATGGCATGTGCCATTAACATATAGTGGAGAGGCAGAAAACTGTCACAATTGCGGGTTCGAGTCCTCCTTTTTATTCAACTCTACCCCGCCCAACGTTCGGTGGGAAGTACAACTACGTCGAGAGAAGCAGATCTGGGTTGAATGTTTTGTTATGTTTAAACCAAATTGAATAGTCAGTGAGGAATGGTTGTTAGTCACATTCATCCGCCGTGAGGCTGATGAATGCTTCCGGACTCGGCTCCCTCGGCGTAGCTGTTCTAGCACATCTTCCACCCCATTTCATTCTCAAATCAGGTTGATACATGGCACACACGGCGTCCACGGGTACGGCTTGAGTGTAATATGCAAATTCAGGGCTTCTGGAACGTGCAGAGGTAGCCCGTTGCCGTTGCGATCTTTTCTCGGCTTGGTCCTGCCTCTTTCTCAGAGACTCCATCCACCTTTTCCTCGTCTCTTCTACTAGTCGTGTATGGTCCTGCACAAATCTCTCGGTGACACGCATGGCACGCAACGCGTTCACTGGCATAGCTATAAATGTAGCATAGCTCATTCCCAGAAACTTTGAGCTCTCGTTATTGTGGCCATAGCCGTCAAGAAATTGCTGGACTAGAGTTTCTCCATCTCAGTTTGTGTAATCAGTCATGGCTACTGAGTTTAGTTAGTTAACATAATAAAAAAGCGGATTGCTTATGGAACCCTCACCACACCTCACCAGTGTGAGTCTTTCTAAAGGAGCTCAGTCCAGCCCCTCATCTCACCCTGACTCCGCCCCCTACACACAAACACATATATATTCTCACGCCTTCAAACACTGATTAGAAACAGTCACTGTTCACTGTGAATGAGCACTGTCCATTTGAATCTTTGCTTCATGTCACAGTCATCAAAATGTCAGTGGAAACACCATTGACCCTGCTGACTAAAGACATATTATGCCTGCTACGACACACTAATAATAAGTCTGTCATCACGTGCGACTACGTAAAGTCCAGAGTCTGGATGCCGGATGCAAGATACCGACGTAGGTTGTATGATGTGCTTAACGTGTTGGAAGGTTTGAAACTTTTAAAAAAAACGGACACTACACGCAAAGGAAGGCATGGAGACCGTATGAGAGCTTGTGCTGGTAGAGTCTACCAGTATGTACGCACAAACCCGGGAGTGTTTATTAACAAGGTCTTAGTCAAACTGCTCCGGATTGAAAGTCACAGATTCCCAATCGTTTTTGGTGTACTGAGAGCCATCGGCCTCGTCACACTAGAAGGTAAATATAACAGGACCGTAACCACTCTACACTCGGAAGCCCTCTACTGGAAGCTCCGTCTAGATGACATCTGGTCTGAGTTTCCAAAAAACCCGTCTCCGGGGGTGGCGATGGTATCTCCCAGACTGTGCAATGTGGAGCCCACATCCAGCGATTGCGGCGATGTGGCCGACGAAGAGTGTCGCCTTAAAAGTCAACAACTAGTAGATGCGAAAGAATCGTTTGAACATCTGATGGACATGCAAGACTACTCGTTTGAGCAACTGATGGACCAAGAAAGTTTTGTGTTTGAGTCAGAAGACTTTGAGTTTGACTTATATGAGTACAATCTCGATTCAACCCTGGTGGACGACCTACTGCAGTACGTTGATGTTGAATTTAACAAATAACCTCGGAGACCTTTCTGTTTCTGTGACATAGCGTACAAAATGACTCGCCCACTGACGTTTGCACAACGCAACGCTTGTGTATAATATGTTCAATGTCTAACCAGTAATATGCTTGTAATCAATAATTTGCTTGTCAACAGTATGAATTGGACTACAAAATAAAAAACGATACATGTGTGTGAGTTTCACTGTTTTTTATTAGTTCAATGATGCATGTACACATTTATCAAGTTCAAAGTTAACAATGCACAGGACAGAGTTGCCCCCAGGGCAGCTAAGGTCATGAGTGTGTTCTTCAATGTCGTAGACAGGAAGACTTGCGGTGGTGGTGCCCCAAAGAACTCTGCAAAGCCGTCCTGCACGGAAAAGGAAACACTGGTTTTGATAAACTCAACCAAACAAACTGAAACAAAGAGTATACTATCAGACTGCTTATTCACTTAATTAGCGACCTACCCATGAGTTATTCTTTAGCAGCCACTCTGCTTGGTAAGTCAACAAGTACGTTGAGATCTCTTGTCCCACCAGCTCGACTTCAGCGTCTCTTTTTGTCTCATTCAAGGCCTGACACACTGCAGCTCCAAATGCCACCAGGCTGGCAACTCTGCCCCAGTTGATGTTCCCGTCTATGAAAAGTTCACGAGCCACCTCCCCGACAAATTCCACAGCCCCGTTGTTGTCCAAGGGTAGTTTAGGTATCATATCAGTAAAAAAGTAAATGAAAAAAAAAACACTTTATAAAACCTTACATGAATATGAGTTATGTTTCTATCGAGGCAAGAACTTACCATGGTAGATAGCCTTATTTTCCCTCAATACATCACCCACAACTCTTTTCATAGTCGCAAGAGCTTGACGTTCACTAGACGCCGGTGTCACAGGTCCAGCAAACTCTCTCATTACAGATTTCATAAGGTGCCCAGTCTCCTCACGTAACAGGTTTTCGTCTTGTTTGTTCATGACTTGATCACTGAGAACACAGAAGTAGTTGAGAAATGCACAGTTATATGTGTGTGCCGAAGTCCTAACCCCACACCTGTGATTGTAAAAGTTTCAAAGCTCCAACCCAAGTTTAACTCTGATGACACTCTGATGGATTCCGTTGCTCTAGCAGCTGTTCCCTCCCAAACCAAACAAGCAGCACAGACACAAAACAATGAAGGAAACAAAATGAACGATGGTGATGTGACTCGTGAAACTTCCATTTATTACATGACAAACCATCAAACATTTCACAGACCAGCATAAGCAGACAACACTAGACAACACCAACTAAAAAGTTGGTATGCTTCAGATGACTGATGACCAATCTTGTCATTTCATAGCAGTGAGCGTGATGTCCTTGAGGTGCAAGGGGTATTCCTCGGACAGCGCTTGCACTGCACACAATGCAGCGGTTGCACCCTTCAATTTCAGTGTAGCCGTACGCAGATTCGACCATGGCGCCAGGGAACGCGACACATCCCTTTCTGTACCGCTCCTTTCCGAGGATGAGCAGCAGCTCCTGGTCTCTACCCTTGAATTTGTCCGCGATGTATGGACAGCAACCTCCGTTGTTGTAGGCATGGTAGATGTGCTCACCCAGAAAAGTGTCATCCTTGACAAAGTCGCAGACTACCACGTTGCACTGGGAGCATTTGTGCGCATCGAGTGTGTTTGGAAGGTAGTTCATGTTGGCGGCCTCTCCCAGTATACTGAAGTTTGCTGTAACGTGGCCAAAAGTACAGTGGGCTGAGCTGTCCCAGTACACGTATTGATCTTTTCTTGAGGTGAACACAGGCGTTTTGTCGATAGGCACGGCCAGTTTCAGACCCTGGAGGTAGGTCTTGAGATTGCGAGTCATGTCTTCGCACGCCGCATAATGTTTACCTTGGTCCGGTCGATACGCGCAGACGACGCAGTGTTTCGTGCCTGAGATCGTGACATACCCATCTTTAGAGAAGAGCACAAACTCAGGGAACGCCATAAATCCTTTCTGGAACCGCAGTATCCCTTGTAAAAGGATTAGGTTCTTCTCGCGGCCCTTAAACTTCGCCTTAAGGTACCGACATTTTCTTCCTTGGTCACTGAACACGTGTTCATACAAACAAGGCTCTCCTCTTTTGTAACCCGACAGTACGACATTACAATCGGTACATTTGTATGTGTCATACGTCCCGGCCACGGGCACCATGACACCAGACTCAGCGAGCAATGCTTGGGATGAGCTGTAGTTAAGACGCACGCTTACAATGGTAGGGACTCCTTTGATTATCTGCACTTCTGGGAACGTTTCCACTTGCCCCAGTGCCTCCATGGTTCTCTATCCCACAAGCAGTCTATATTGCAACTATGGAGTTAAAGGCCCTTAAATGCACTCAGCACTCGGGGGAGTTCCAGCGGAGGGCTTCGGTACAGCCCACATGCCATAAAGGTCGCAAATCATCCGACAGCTAGATACACTCCAACCACTGGTTTCCTTACTTGTTGCACTATGAGAACTCGGATGTGTGTATTGTGCTAAGAGAACAGACATTTGTAGTTTGTAGTAGTTCGCTTCAAATACAAAGCAGTGATACAAAGCACATGTGGACGAATTGTATTATTAATGGAAATTAAAATGTCAAACCTGATACGGTTTGTCTGTAACTACATTATTGTGCACACTGTACACCATTGTTTGGTGTCACTTGCCAGTGTACAAGAAGACATTTAAAACATGGAGAACATTTCTGTGCGTGAGCGGGACAGTAAAGTGACTTTGGTGATCCGAGATCCCGAGACTGGGGAGATCAAGGAGTACGAACAACAGCCAACTATGCTCACCAGAGGCGATCGTTACCCAATCGGTCGCTGCAGTTGTCCAACTGAGAACTTCAAAGGCTGGAGTTTTCGAACAGCTCCCATAGTTGGAGCTGAAGCGCTTATCGCGATTGGGATGGTAGCAGTGCCCATTGAGACTTTTTGCGTCGCTGAACACATCGCAATCAAATACCAGACGCGTGGTGAAGGAAAGATCATTTGGATTTGCAACAATCAGACACCCGGGGTGATCCTGGCTCATGCAACACAACAGGTTGTCAAGTATTGCGATGAGAGACTTGAACGTGACATAAGGCGACGTGTGCCATATGGGGGCACACTGTGCAAGTTGGATCCTGATGTAGATCACAAGGGGTATACGCTACAAACTATTCCCCTGAAATTGAGCAACGTCCCATAACAATGTGTATAACCTTTGCCAATGTTTGTACATGAGAACCTACAATAAAAATGTGGATACGAAGGAATTGTGTGTGTGTGTGTGTGTGTGTGTGTGTGTACACTCTTTCCTGACAAATAATACTACAAACACACAGGCCAGTGATGATTATCACGTTATCAGTTTATTACAGCACAAGTTTTAATTCACAGCTGCGACATGACATAGACGATACTGTTCGTAGAGTCTGTTTCATGTCATGGTCAAAGAAGGAACAGTTGCAAATTACACAGCACTTTGTCAGTAGCCTCCTGAGTTCATAGACATCTGGCCTCGTGAACTCACCAGGCCGTAGCTCTTCTACGATAGACATGAGACTCACTTTCAGGTGACGCGCCTCCGTAGCATTAGTCGCGTACACATCCAGCATTCCGATCAGGCAGCACACAGCGATACACTTCCACCTTTGAAAACGTAGCAACTCAACATTGAGCGCATTTCTCGTTAAAAGCTTTCCGGCTATCGCCTCTGCGCGATGATCCAAAACATTGACGTTCGGCCTGATGACTGAGAGATCTAGTGTCAGATACTTGCACAGCACACTGATTGCGTTTTCGTCATTGGCGGGGAACAGTGCTCCTTTCAGCTTGACGATTATGTCCATCTCGGCTTTCTCTACCCCACGCGCATCTGACTGGTAGAACAGGGAGAACCTAGGTTTATCCTCCGACAACACCTTGTTCACCCACACTTGTCGCACGTAGAAGTCCGCTGGCCGAACAAACGTATTCACAGCATGCATCTTGACCGAGAGTGAGCAACACGCAGCTCGAATGTTAGCAATGTTATTCAGCACTTGCTCGAGAGCCTCGCCGAGGTCTACGCGAGTGTTTATGTATCTGTCCATGACATTGACAGCTGACATCAAGAGGAAGTGGCTGTCCTTCTCTCCTATCAGTTTTAAAATTAAAGTAAACCAGCCGACGGCCGCAAGCCTATAGTTCTGGTACTCTGTGAGAGATTCGCTGCTCAGCTCAAGAAAGCATGGACGATCCATTCCCGAACTTTTTATTGGAACCATCCTTTGCAGATACAATTGATCTGACATAAGTCGCTTCAGCTGATCCTTGTCCATTGCTGGCATTCCAAAGTCCAACTTGGGGAACTGGAACACATTGCAATTGTGCTGGGTAGTGGGTACATACTCTTTGTTATCCTTAAACATTTCACGTGCCTTCGTTTGCTGATTTCTTCTTCCTCAGTGTGGGCCAGGGTTATTCGGCGTTTTGATTCCTACACACACTTTGTGTTTGAGTTTTACATTTGTGAGACCAATTTATATTTATCCAGGGGTGTGGTTCCCCCTTGCACTCCCCTCCGCTCTCTCTTTTTCCATTAAAACAATTTTAGGTGTTGTGTCTCTTTAGCTCTGACACCCATCCCCACTCCCACCACACCTGCCGTTCCCCCTCATGTCAATGAGTGTTTCATCCACCCTAACAACTGCTTTTTTCCCTGAACCTAAATCCTGAGGAGAAATAATCTAAAGATCCTCGCATACTAACAGTGTCTCTGGGTGTCTGCACGACGCTGCCAGATTCTTGTCTCCAAGAAGTCGTTTCAACACGATGGCTGGCCACAATGACTACTATGGCACGTATTACTGGTGGATCAACAACAAGGACGACTGGCTCAGGATCACGCTGATAGCGACTCTTTTGATGGTTGTGTTCGCCTTAGTCCTGATCTCCTACAGGGTCTGTAGCAAATGGTCTGCTTCACACATTTACAAACCGTGCTCACATTTGCACATGCACGGGCCTATGTACAGACCTACAACGTGTGCCATCGACAAGATGGTCAACCAAGTGGAAGTGATTGTTGACGCTCAAGATTCTTCGGTGTTCGGAAATGTAGCTCTTGAATGGGGTAATTGACTTTTATGTATAAGACACATTCCAAGTTTTCTACATCATCTCACCACATTCTACATCTCCACAGAGCCTGCGCCAACACAAGCTGCAAAGACTGACAAGCTTGGCTGAAACATGGATCTACAAGAGAGACTTGAGCTGCAGCATATTGATACGATTGATATACTCATTCCATGTCTCTTGAATAAAGTAACAGTGAGATTAAAAACGTATAAACTCTTTGTTGTTTATTGACACAAATCAGGGGTTACATTGGTCACACTGTGGTATTGTAGACAGCAGTAGTTTTGCAATATCTTCTTCTCTCTAATACATGAGAATGACAAAACATCAAAGTCAACTGTAGAGACACTGTAAACATTGAGATCTTCAGATGCTGAGACAAGACTTGATCAGATGTAGCACTCTTTGCGCCGCGATGTGTTTCGCGCTTTTCTTTGAGCTTCCAAGACCTAAAATGACAAATTCAGGAAAACAAAAAGACATTAAACCTTGTACGTCAGGTATCCGTCCGTAGAGATAACCTCAACGATGCATCCTTAAAACACGTACGTACCTCTTACACTTATTTCAACTATTGCCTTGTACTTGTACGCAAATGCACTTGTACCCACAGTTGAAAGGTCTTTCAACGTACAACGCCGAGGCCCACTTGTTCTTTTGACACAGCTCCTAGGATGTAAAGTGCAAAGTGTGTTTAGACATACATACGTCAAATACAAAAACCTAAGAGCAAATACTCGTGACCTGCCTACCTGTAGTTCTCCCACGAAATTCTCACAAAGGCTGTCTTCTCCCCCGCTACGCTGAAAACCACCCTTGGAGCCCTTGCAGAAAGCTTCCAGGTCATCTCGGCCCTGCGCCTCAGTCGCGACGCAGTCACAGCCTTCTGAGGCCTCGCCGTCTCTCAGTTCCATCAACGCTTGCGCAGCTTTGACCTCTTCTTGGTTCCGCAACTCAGCTACGCTGGCGGCTTCCGAATTGCCTTGGCCCTGTGCCTCAGTCGCGACGTTGACGCTGCCCTCTGAGGCCTTGCCGTCTCTCAGTGCCAGTACCTCTTGCGCAGCTTGGATCTTGTCTAGGTTCCACACTTTGGCCATGCTGTAGGTTGTGTTTCCTAAATACGATATCAGTGCTTGAGCAGCATTGCGTTTTGCCGCTTTCTTAGTCTTGCCACTAGCCCTTGCTTCGACATAATGACTGAGGAGTCTGACCGTGACGTGGAATGTCAGATCGCGCGGTGGCCCGCTTGCACTTTCGCTGTATTTTACAGCAGACTTAATGTGATCAGCGTGCTCTTTCAGCGCGACACACCAGTTTACCCCTGAAGCCATCACAGATGGGAATAAAACTTTCAAGTGTTAACGGTGGCGTTATATAGGCTTCTAAGTCAGATCCCTTGATCCCCTCCCACTGGCCCCTCGCATCCTTGAAAAGTGAGTTAAGAGATGGCCGAGTTGAACGAATGAGGCTGTGTTTGCGAGTGTTTGATCCCCGCTCTAGACTGTCCAACTTCATCCTGTCAGGCGAACTCTCCGCTTATTCCCATCATTGCAATGCTCTCAATTTTCATAGTGTACTGTTACTTGTTGCCGTCTGCTCTCGTGGAGGAGCGGTTAGAGGAAAACTGGGTTGACCCGTGTGATATGCTCAACTACGACGCAAGTGCCAAGAGAATGAAGACACGCGCGGAGGTACTCATTACTCTTAAACACTTTCGTTGTGTTCGTCATAGACTCGGCCGTCTGACTAGAGTTGAGAACTGAGAAATTGGCCACGTCTCTGTACTCTACGTTCTAGGTTGACAGAAGAATGGAGGTGCCACAACAGCCTACATGCGATCCAGCGTTCAAAAGATTTCTTAACCGGATCCTTAGGGTGATACAGGCACTCGAGTTGGTTGGTGACAACTTTTAACCCATACTTACCTCTTAACATAAAAAAAGTTGTGTTACATCAGGCACCTAAACTCAACTTTTCACTCGTAGCAACCTGGCGAGCCAGTCTATGATGCTCGACTCACTTTGTCCAGACAATCCATTATAGAGATTGAGAGACTTGTGCAGGATAACCACGGCTGGACGACTGGGGCTCTGGACAACGCACTCGACCAAATACTAGTGGATCTTAAGCCCCACAAGGCCCAGGAGTGGCATTTCGCAAATACGTTTGGTGTGGAAATCAACACTGTGCTAAAGGTCAGCTCAGGTCCCCGCTTTTCGTTTTTGTCTTTGTCAACGTCCATTCACAATAGTTGCTCTTTGTTTACTTTTACAGATATTGCTGTCTTCTATCCTGTTGGTCGTCATCAGTGCTCGAGTGTGGTGGCCTAATGTGTCACCTGCAATGCGGTTCGGTAGACTCTTTGTGATCTGCTTCTCTATCAGCCTCACTTGGAACTGGGTTTACTTATACAAAGTGAACAGGGAACCCATTTACATCTTTTCAGTTTTCACTCGGTTCTTTGTCATGCTTGCAATGCGCTCATCACGTTTCCTTTGTTCACAGACTGCTATGGCAGAGCACCAACGCGACATGGCGAAGGCGGACAGTTTATACGTAACATGCACCGGAGCTAATAACCTCAACTACATCGACAGTCTGAAAGGTAGATAGAGCGCATGTAGCACACGTGTCGGCCACTGCAATAGAGTCCTAAGTAGTATATGTCTGTAGAATGGTTCAGAACTACTTGGACTCTTCAGGATGACCCCTGTAAGAAATACCATGAAGCCGTCCTTGTCAACCCTGTTCTACACGTACCTCCGCTCAAGGTACGTGACCATGGTGTATCTTACATTGTAGCTGATGCGATACTAAAACGCTGCTGTGTATCTGTTCATGTTGCCCAGGCGATCTCGTTCACCGTCGCGACTGCGATCTCAGAACCGCTCAAGCACTTTGGTCAGGGGATCAGTGAGTTTCTTCGAGCGTTGCTAAAAGATCTACCCGTTACCATGCAAATCCCAGTTCTTCTTGTGGTTGCGCTCTCCACCGTGGTAAGCATCCCTTGTTCATTCGCAACCCGGAAACACAGACATCAGTGTGAACACTTTACCTTTTTTTTGGTTACAGGCTGTCTTCCAAGCGTGTGTGCGAGGAGCCTTTGGTCATAGCTACTCTGCAACCGTTGGCACTTGTCAAGTCAAGCAACCCTCGCTTGAGACACGTAAGAAGGCCCTAAAGGACAACGCTCCACGGGTTACCCCAAGAGTCAACTCGCAGCGGAGGACATACAAAGGAGGCAGACGATGTCCAAGGACGTGTAACAAACTGACAACTTCAGCGATCCGGATTCACCTCGTTCAAAGGCCAAGTCTCCAAAAGCAGACGCAAACTATCCTCTCCAGCCAACGTGCCGAGATTCTTCAGTCCTCATCTAGACCCACAGCAGAACCAGCCAGAGCCTCGGAGATGACAAAAAACATCTTACGGGACTTAAGGAAAGTATAGAACGTTTTGTTACACTGTAGTCCCTTATACATTGAAATTTCAAGACGATACCTTCTTTCTTGCTTTATTTCTTACTTTCTTTCTTACTTTCTTTCTTTTTATCTTGTTATCTTTCCAATTACACTTGCCAGAAGAGCGTACCCTCATCTACGTTCAACATCTGGGGATGGATCAACGTGAGAGATTTCACAGACTCCAGATTTTGGGCGCATAGCTGACCGTGGATTGGTCATTTCAACAGAAGTTGAAGAATGTTCGTGTTGCTATTGTAACTGCTGTCAGATAGAACTAACCATACTGAGATTTTTTGCCTGTGCCTCTATACATGTCTGCGTACGTTTTCAAGACCTGGGGCTGGAGACGCAGATCAGGCGTTACTGTGTTCAAGAAATGTAGTGCATTGGGGTGGACTACCAAGTTTTAGAGCAAGGAAATGTGACTACTCGCTGTTTGGTGTACAATTACATTTCCCATGTTCCGTGTACTCTGTATGCAGGACAGTAATATTAATGATGATGATGATGATGATGATACAAAGAAAATTAAAACATTGAGACAAAACCTTCGTGGTGTACTTTTTTTTATTCACTGTGAGATACTGGAGTACAGTTAAAACATTCCTTGAGGCTTAATATGGGACAAAGTGACCACTGACGCTGACGTTCTTTCTTTCAGCCCTTAACACCATTACCACACCATCACTTTAGAGGCTTTTACAAAAACAACAATGACACAAACCACAGTCACAGTAACTAAAAACACAGCTGTCACCCACATTTCCCATCTCCCACAAGAGCTCAGTCTGCGATCATGACCGGATCTGCAACTGCGATCATGTCCGTTCGAGTCTCTCAGACGTACAGTTACTGTGTCTCCCACGCTGGAATCCAACTTGCAGTAGAAAGTACTTTGGAAGTCAGACTCTTCAACAGGGTCGAGCACTAGCGTTGTTGAAATGGGGCTACCTATCACATTCGCCAGGGTCATGTTAGTCGGGTGCTCGGTCACTCGTCCCTCTGTTGGAACGAACGTCGTTTCACATTTATCCTCAGGGCAACGTTTTATCAGCCAGTATACCTCGTCGAAGTTGTCCCACAGGATACCATCACAGTGAATTTCCAGACGCTGGCCCCCTTGGGCGTCTACTATAGAGTTACCCGAAGGTCTTACAATGTGGGAATATGGTCGCGTGATTGCGAGGTTGGTCTTCTTTACGGGCCCGTCCAATGTGTGACCTACGGGTAAATCGGTCATCTTGCGACCGACCTCTGTGATCTGGTACCGTCTCTTGCAACCTATGACCGAGGGCGTCTTTACGAGGTCCGCAACGCTTACGCCTGGTCCGATCGTCACCGGACTGAGACCCTGAGTGACAGAGAGAGATAGAGATGTCACAGGCAATGCGTCTGGACGACAATCACAAGAAATACAAGTGTCATCTCACTGTACCTCAAAGGGAACGCCTTTCCACTCTTCCACCCACCACAAGTCGCGCTCCAACGTCATGCCAGGCCACACGGCTTCTTCGATAAACGAACATAGCACAGCACAGGCTTGTCCGTGTTGGCAATGGTAAACGGCGGCATCGGTGTTGTTCCAGAGAACCTCTGTCACAGTCACGTTTAACAGTACAGACACGTTGCCCTGTTGACATCGGTACAGTTGTTCCTCGGGTCCTTGCACGTTCATGAAAATCAGGTGCTGTTCCCACGGAACGCCTTGTTGTCCACCTTCCATCAGGGTCCATTTGACTCTTTCCGCTGCCGTTAAGGGGCAAGATAGAGCAGACACGCTGTCTCGTTCTAAGGTGATCCGTAACACTCGCTCTTGTCGTTGACATCGAACGGCTGCCGTTACTAGCAGTACAAGTAGCAGGGGAGACATTGTAATTTTTTGAATTTGTCTCGTTTTTGACGCCTACGTCTGGTACCCCAATTTGTGTTTGGCAAGGGAAGCACCTATCCTCTACAATAACAACCTCTCAGTGCAGAAGACTTACAGTACTAATCTGCTACAGATACAGACGCCCTAATGCATCTTAGCTGATCCGGTCTAACCGCCTCGCTTTTATCAGGGTCCTCTAAGAAGCCGACATCATGAGACGTCATGAGGAGTCAGACGAATTAAAGTCCTTGGCAGAACCCCCATGATGACACGCAGGGCCCGTGTAACCGCCTCTAACCGCTGTAAAAAAAAATCAGAGTCCTCCAAGTAGCCGACCGATCTGCAGCCAGGTCCAGACGAGTCCGACGAATTTAAGTCTACGGCAGGGCCTCGAGGGTGACACACAGGTTAGAGCGAGGAAGCGGGAATGTG
Organism: Labeobarbus marequensis; assembly: GCA_034780575.1. Lineage (NCBI taxonomy): Eukaryota > Metazoa > Chordata > Actinopteri > Cypriniformes > Cyprinidae > Labeobarbus > Labeobarbus marequensis. Next base: position 17,892 of record JAUZSZ010031583.1, read on the forward strand.
AGAATACACACAGCTTTATTCATCTCCTTTATTAAGCTGTCTATCTTTGTCACTAAAAAATCTCCGTCCTCTATTAAGCTGTCTAACTTTGTCTTCAGTAGACTCGACGATGCTGTACCCTGAGATGGTTGCAGCAGCGGATGCTGATTATGAACTACCGGAGGAAGTGTATTTGGAACTGGAAAGTTTTTTTTCCCTCAATTTATATACGGCAGAAATGCAGACGTTAGACATCATCGAGGATAACTTGCAACACGATGACTGTGAACTTAAGAACTTGGCCGAAGAAGCTGTTAAAGCGTTGAACTCACTGACCGAGGAAACCCTAAACCAGCTAGAAGTGCAAAAGGGTGCGTCGAACCTAGACATGAAACAAAGACTGTTCACGAGTCAGTAGAATCTGAAATTCAGGTCTGCAATTCATCAAGCAACAATTGCCATTCCTCCTATGTACGTGTATTATCAATATGTACAGCATTAAAATAAAGTGAAACTAAATGTGCGTGGGTTTGTGTGTGTATCGTTGTCATCGTCAAAAACATGAATGTGTATACTCTCAAGGTTGTCAAAGGTATTTTATTGCACAAATGCTAAAGTAGAGCATTTCAGAAAGCAAGTTAGTTGTTCACAGAACAATTTGTATTCCCGTATCTCGTCACACTCCAACCCGTAAAGCTGCAACTGGGACATTCCAA
>JAUZSZ010031815.1:2739-13132 GCA_034780575.1 Labeobarbus marequensis
AAAATCCCACGACCCTCAGTTCCTGCTTTCCGCGCGTCACTGACCAATCTGCGGAGGCCACACTAGGATGTGGGCGGGGCATCACAATCCATACCTCAGGACAGACTCTTTTATTTTAATTTATTTTATTTTATTCAATAATTATTAGCTATTCTAGGTGTATATTTTGTATTATGTTCTCAATAATGAATTTAATAAAAAAGTTACTTTCCCTACCTCATGCATATGTGTGTGTGTGTGTGTGTGTGTGTGCGTGCGTGCGTGCGTGCGTGTGTGTGTTTGGTTATGAGTTTTTGGCTCAGGGTCTGCATTTAAAGTCAGCTGGGTTCAGCTGGGTTCAGGACTTGGCTTTCTGCAGACCAGTCAAGTTCTTCCACACTGACTGAATCAATCATTTCTCTTTGATCCTTACCTTATACACAGAGGCACTGGCATGTTAGAATAGAAAAGGGTCATGTCCAAACTGTTGCTATAAAATTAGAAGCACACAATTCCCTAGAATATCATATATGCTTAAATATTAAGATTTGTACTCATAGAAATTAATAAAGTAGTCAAACGTCCATTAGAAGGGGAACAATATATATATATTGTTTCGTTTAATGTGGTAAAAAATAATATTTTTGTCTATTTTTATAATATTATTAATTAATATAATAATATTAATAATTGTTCATCTGCTTTGTATTTACTCTACATACTTTCTATTATTTATTCAGTAATAGACAAAAAATAATTTTTGTTTTGTTTTGTTTTGGGGGAGAGTAACATTTTCACCTCAGCTTTATGAGCATGTGTTTATATTTTCATTTTAAGATTAACTACTTAACATTAATTTTAAAAAACCGAACATTTCTACGAATACTTAATGTAATGACTGTAAAAATAAGTTTGTAGCTACTTACCTCTGAAAAATCGTATTATTCGCTTTTATTGATTTACTTTATTTTATTATTTTATTTATGTGTTAAATCAGTTATTATAAATAGTTTATTAAATTAAATGTCAGTACATTCAAACTGAAATAAAAAGTACTACAGTTAAACTATACAATGAAAATGTGCGGTAGGAACCATTGAGCTCGGTGTGAAATCAGACACGGTCAGTAAACACAGTCGCGCCGCTCTGTCATGGGTCTGTGTCCCGCAGACAAGCATGAGGAGGTGTCCTCTAACATCACACTGCTGCTATGCACTCATAAGTGAACATCACACAGATTCTACAGAGGAACACGGTACACACTAAAGTGCACACCTGAAAGGTATGTTTACGTAGTCGCGGGTCTGTGTTTGTAAGCGTGTGTCTTAGTGTGTGTAGTAGTAGCGAAACACTGGCTGTGTGTCAAACCATAAAGAGCTGCTACCAAGACAACAGTTTGGGCATCTTAGGCACTTCCCAGACCAAAGAAGCTGCCCATCAAAACACTGTCTAGATAGACTGCTCAGTAAGTTTTGTAACGCAGCCATTGTGTTTATGTCAACTGCTGTCATGTTGAGTACATTTAACATACATGTTTTTATATTTTGAAGATACTCAATATAAAGTAACGATAACACTTTATTTTAAGGTGTCCTTGTTGCACATGTTGCATGTACTTACTATTATAATAACAAAAAATATGCATAATTACATGCAAGTAACCCTAATCCTAACTCCAGCCATATAGTAAATGCATGTATTTAATAAATATTACTCAATAAATGTATAATTACACTGTAACAAGGACACCTTAAAATAAAGTGTAACCAGAATAACTTAAATCGTATCATTTATTTTGATATTATTTTTTATTATTTGGTTTATTTATCTGTAGTTGTCATCCATGCACACCAGTCATATTGATTTTTTTCATATTATTATTTATAATATATTTTTTTATTTTATTACTTGCATTATTTAAATTTATTCCACTCAAATTATTATCCATCCACATCAGCCAAATTGATTTCATATATATATATATATATTTTTTAATATTTTCTTTTATAATTTTTTATTTGATTTAATTCCACTGAATTGTTTGTCCACAGGCGGTGTCTGTGTTTCTGTCGTCTGATCCGAGCAGGAATGGTGGGCTATGATCCAGACTCCCCCGGCGCGGCTCTCTCCCCAGAGGAAGCTGCTCTGGCCGGGTCAGCGGCAGGTATGGTCACCCGTGCCCTCATCAGCCCTCTGGATGTCATCAAAATCAGATTTCAGGTAACAACTTTCATTTCACGGAGCCAAAGGGCTCTGGAGTTTCCGCACTGTTTTTCTGTACATAATAATGAAATGAAAACATAAATATTAACACCTTCAACTAAAGCTGTTTTCATCCACAGCTAACACAGCAGTCTCTGTTCTTAGTGCATCTGATTCACATAAGCATCACCGTGCCTAAAACATGAGTCACGTTTTCCTGTGGAATTTTAGCACCACTCCCAAATCCACGGCTGCACTGAGCATGCTCAGTTCAAAGAGGCCTGTTCATCTGCTTTAGACTGTTATGAATGCACACAGAAGATGCAGTCATCAACTGTTTTGTGCTTGAATTAGTTTGTTTTGTAGTTTCTCTGCCATAGCAACTGGCAACTGAGGGACAGGCCTCAAGGTGGCAGTGTGTTACACTTTTAGACTTTCTCAAATCTTCACATTCAAGCTGGTTTTATTGTGACACAGCAGGATCGTTTTGACTGTTTTGTGCATGCTGCAGTTGCAGATCGAGCAGGTGTCCTGGAGGAGACGTCAGGGGAAGTACTGGGGTTTATGGCAGGCCACACGCTGTATTATGACAGAAGAAGGACTTCCTGCTTTCTGGAAAGGTCACATTCCTGCCCAGCTGCTCTCTGTGTGTTATGGGGCAGTTCAGGTATTTGGAGATAAATAATATGTATTCATAATATATATCAAATTTTCATGAGGCCAGAATCATCTTCCTGTTTAATTATTAAGCCACGTAAAAAATGTTTTTGTCCTTAAATTAAATTTGATATTGTAAACTGACCCTATTGTAAGGGTAGAAAAAGTTTCTCTTCTGCTACGATTTTGTTTCAAAAATATTCTATTCTAATCTATTTTATTCTATTCTGTTTTGTTGACATAAATAAATATACATGGTCCTGATCAGTGTTATTTTAGTATTATTCATATACTACTATAGTATTTATTCATATTTTGAATTAGCGTTTTTATTTTTTGTAATTTTAATTAAAATGTTTTAATAATTTTATCTACTTCTGTATTTTTTTTATTTGTTTTATATTTTAATTGAGCTTTCAGTTTTTTTATTTCACTGTTTTATTTAATATGTTCAATTGCTTATATATGTGTGTGTGTGTGCCATTTTTATTTAATTTTTTCTTTGTACTATTCGATTTCTAATTCATTTTTATTTCAGTTTTTGTTATAGTCATTTTTAGAAACATAAATATATTTATTTCAATTATCAACATTTCTAATTTTTGCTTACTTTTTTAAGTTAAAGTTTTTTTATTTGATGTGTAATGTTTTATTTCAGTTACTGGAAATGTTTTTTTTTATAGTTTTAATTTATATTAGTAATGCTGGTCTGTTGATGTAGCAATAAACCAATTTAATGTTATATTCTATTATATTCTGATTTGATCTTGTAGCAATAAATGAATTAATATTTCATTTTTGTTCTATTCTATTGTAGACATGTAGCTGCTTTAGTAATTTTAGAAAGATAGATCAAGACATCAAGATAGGTCATCCTTCACACAATTGTAGACATTTTACAAATACCCTTAAACCTCACTGTTTCTCTCTGTTGTTTTTGTCCTAGTTTGCGAGTTTTGAAGCCTTGACAGAGCTGGTCCATAAGAAGATGAGCTATAACAGCCAGACACCAGGAGTGCATTTCATCTGCGGCGGTTTGGCCGCCTGCTCCGCCACCGTCGCCTGCCAGCCGCTGGATACCCTCCGCACACGCTTCGCCGCTCAGGGCGAACCCAAGGTCAGAGGTCAAACCTTAGGAGTGTGAAATTACCTGTCACTAAATCATTTTAATGTGCTTTGTCTGAATGCATCTGAAAGTGTGGACAAGTAAAAGAAATGCGTAAAAAATAACAGAATAAATTGCAAGTCAAGTATCAGTGCAAAATCCCTGCATTTCTCCTTTTGGTGAGCTCTAATGAAACCACGACTCAAAGGTTTTCTCATATGTACAGATCTATCGTAACCTCAGACATGCTGTGGCCACAATATTCCGCACAGAGGGGCCCTTCACCTTCTACAGGGGCCTCACACCCACCCTAGTGGCCGTGTTTCCATACGCAGGCCTGCAGTTTTTCTTTTATAATATCCTGAAGAAACATCTGGAGCCACAAGACACCAAATCTAAAGGTCAGAGCATGTGGTGTTATTTCAGTTTTTTATGTACTAGTATGGTATTTATTAATATTTTGAATTAGCTTTTATTTATTTGTTTGTTTGTTTGTTTGTTTTCTTATTCAGCTAGTTAATTTTATTTTTATATTTTCAGTTTTTACTTTTATTTTAGTTAAAAAGGTTTAATGATTTCATTATGTGCTTTTTTACATTTTAATTTGTTTTTAGTTAGCTTTCGTTTTATTTTATTTTTAGTTTTGGGAATTTTAGCACTTAAACATAAACATTTTTCCCCGGTTTCACAAACAAGGCTTAAACCTAGTCCCAGATTAAAATGTAAAAAATGTAAAAAAAAAAAACTGGCACTGATTGATCTTAAAATGTATCAATGCATTTGTTTTGTCTCAAGATGGACACCAGTAATGTTTTTTTTTAAGGCAAGTTCATAAAAATTACTTAAATGTCCTAATTGAACTATGGCTAATCCTGGCTTAGTCTAAACCCAGTCTGTGAAACCAGGCCTTTATTTCATGTAAGTTTTTAAGGCAACATTTAAGATTTTTAAATGCAAGTTTTTCATCTAATATTTATATTTTATTATTTATTTCAGCTGTATTTCAAGAACCGGAAACAATTTCTAATAGTTTTAGTTTACATTATCAACACTGTTCTTAAAGCACATATCTTTGAGTCAACATTGAATTTAATCCTTGTGTAAGGTGCTTTCTGTCCCGGTGTTGATGTTGCTGTGGTGTCTTGTCTGTTTTCAGGAGGTTTACACAGTCTGATCAGCGGTAGTTTTGCTGGAGTCATCAGTAAAACAATCACGTATCCCTGTGATCTGATTAAAAAGAGACTTCAAGTGGGTGGGTTTGAAGAGGCCAGGATGAAGTTTGGACAGGTGGGTGGAGCGCTGTAGTGGTTAAATATCTGAGCTGCTAACCAAATGACTGTAGGTTCAATGTCCCTATAATAACTATTTCTGCTTGCTAGACTAACTTCACTATTACTGTTGTTAATGTCTAAACCCTAAGGCTTCCACTGATTCATACCTGTATTTCTGAACTGAATACACTTTTGCTCAAAATTTAGGTTCTGTAAGAATGTTTTTTAAGGAAATTTATACTTTTATTAAGCAAATTGATCAAAAGTGACAGTAAAAACATTTATAATGTTACAAAAGTTCAACATTTACCAAAGAATCCTGAAAAAATATTAAGCATCACAACTGTTTTCAACTTTGCTTAAAATAATAAATGTTTTTTATTAACAAATCAGCATATTAGAATGATTTCTGAAGGATCATGTGACACTGAAAATCCAGCTTTGCATCACAGGAATACATTTTTTATTAAAATATATTAAAATGGAAAATGGCATTTTTTGATCAGACAAATGCAGCCTTCTTTCAAAAACACTGTTGAATGGTAGTGCGTGTTTATCCGTTATACAAATGAATACTCATTTCCTGTATTTTCTGTGCAGGTGCGGACATATCATGGATTTGCAGACTGTGTGGTGAGGATCGGCAGAGAGGAAGGGCCCCGGGGTTTCTTTAAGGGTCTCTCCCCTAGTCTATTGAAGGCCGCTCTGTCCACGGGCTTCACCTTCTTCGGGTACGAGTTCTTCATCAATACCATTGTCAGCTTCAAGAGCAGCTAGTGAGCAATGAGAGAAACCTTACAGAGGTCCTTGTGAGACATTTTAGATCATCAGATGGAACTCAGTGTGTGTTTTATGGTGTGTAGATGTATTAGGACGTAAAGTAAAGAGGGACCAGTAGCTGCTCTCAAAACACAGGCATTGAGTCTGGAGCTGTTTTACCACACCAGAAAGACATTTTTACCTCTGGCTCGCTCTACTAAAGCCTTGAACTTAGCAATCAGCTGAAATGTACCTGTTTACGTGAAACCGTGAACTCTACCTCTTGTCTCTCTCAACTGGAGACTGGAAAACCATTGTTACACATATTAAGATTTTAAATTGAACTTTTGTCATAATGTCTGTATGTTTTGGTGTGCACTCTGCATTAGGATCTATTTTATTGTTTGTATAAATAACACTGGAAATCAGAATGTTTTAACTTACTAGTTTTTGCAGTTTTGCATTTCAAAAATATTTAAAATACATACTCAATACAGTGCATGAAATATTCAGTCATCTGTTTTCTACAGTTTCATTTCATTTGTTTGTTTGTATGTGTGCTTTGTCATTGTTAAGGTTTTTAAACAGTGACTGATCAAACATTTTATGGATGAAATTTTTTAAAACTTTTATGTTCCATATTAATGGATGGATGAAGATTGTTTGGAACAGTTTGAACCTCTGTTTCCTGTTACTCTGACTTTATTTGTGCCCATATTTATGCATTGCATTTATTGTACTTTCTCACTGACATTAGTAAAAACAAACTCTCTTCCGAGGATCATAGTGGTTTTACTTTTACTCCTGTGTAGTGTACTCATGTACAAAAACACAATGTAAGATAAAAAACAACTATTTTTCTAATAAAATTATTTTATTATCATTTTCTTTGTTGTCCTGTTCTGCTTTAATGTTTGGAGAATAAATTATTTTAAAAAAAAGTTTCCTAATTATTAGATTATCTTTATTCTTCAATAATGTTAAAAGGCAAAAAAATGTCAGTGTTAATGGACAAGGTTAATGTTAATATAAATGTAAATGTTAATTAAAAAAATAATTAACATAAAAATGTCATTAATTTTATAAACAAAACAGACACAAGGTAAAAAAACCTTTTTTTTTTAATCTTTTCATTTTAAAATCGACTGGGTAAACTTCAACCATTTCTTCATTTTTTTGGATCCTGCTTATGCTGGCTTTAGAATTAAAAACAGCTACGAAATCTCATAAACTTGTCTGAATATTTCTCACATCATACAACCTTTAGGCTTTCTGCGAGACAAACAACAACAGACAAAAATAAGATTTGTATTGGGAACAAAAATAAAAATCACTGTACAAAGTTACAGTCAAGTATATTGTGGAGTGACATATCGATACCTTACTGTAGTATCGGTAGTAGGCTATATGGGTTCAAAATTTAAATTTAAACATTAATCATGTGCGACTTCCTGGGAATGAATAACTCATCTGTACTCAACCCTACGTAGGCCTAATGTGTCTGAATAATTAGGGTGCGGCCACATTGTATTGCGAAATTCCTCAGGGCGAAATCCGTTAATAGCAATCCGAGCGAATTAAAGCGAAATGTTTTCCCGCGCGTTTTCCGCATCAAATTTAGTTTTTGTTCAACATTAAATACTCATTTTCGCTTTGTTGAAACTGCTTATTTTGGAAATAGGCTCTCAGTAAGCGATTCTTGCATGGCCATTTTTTGCCCGCGAAATTTCACTAATATGTCCACTCCATATACAATAACATCCTTATTCATGTTACATACATAATTTTTTCATGATAAACCAAAGATATGGCATGGGTTACTCCTGCCCGTGTTGGCTAAAGAACACTATTTTAACAGAGTAGGCCATATCTCCAATGTATACCAAGAAGTTAATAACAGTCATGAAGGTCACCACCACCAGATCATCCCACGGACAGCGTTTACAATCTGTTGGACCTGAGTTTTTGTCAAAAGCATACAGTGGCCAGATAACAACACCGGTTGCGTACATAGCCACGGCCAGGATGTTGAAGCTAATGACCATTTTGTCAAAAGAACCTGGAAAGATGGAAGACAGCTTGGCGATGGTGAGGAAAATAATCAGCAATGAAAAAATGAAGCATAAGGAGTATACGCCCACACACCAATCTGTTCCCAGAGACCTCCTATATTCGACGGGACTCAAAGACATAAATATGATGCAGGCGACAAACGTCTCCAGGATCTTGAGGAGACCAGGAACGGTGGTGAGAAAGCCACTGGTTTCACCAGGTCTTTTGTGGACCAACCAGACTTCGGCAGCGTACAGCCCAAACATAACCAGGACACTGCAGAAAAAAAATCCACATGCAACATGATGAAACTGTTTTAGGAATCCCAAAGCCTTTGTGTTTTTGTTTGTTTGTTTGTTTTGTTTTTCAGATTTCCAATGCTTCTGATTTTTAGAAACTGCATTACATTCTTCTGAGCATTTTTGTGCAGTTTCACTGTGCCATAAATGTCAACAAATCCATAAGAAATTCAGTCAAACTCCTTTTTCACCTAAAGTTGTCCCCTTGTTTTTCTATTCCACAGGGATTCTTTAAAAATCAATAGCCAAATTTCTTTGTAGTAAAGCTTCAGTTCCTTCTCATGTGGCAGCAAACATGTTTGATCATGCTAACACTAGAGCAGAAACCTTTTCGAGGTTATCACATTTATGACCTTTCTCTTGGTTCTCATTGGTTGCTGGTCTGCTGTTGTCCTATGAGCTGATTCCAAACCCTGAACTCTGGTCTAGAGCCAGACTCTTTCTAATCACTTCCACCTATGGGCTTCAGTCCCACCTCAAGATACCTTTTGGTTTAATCACTGGAAAGTTTAATTTGGATTATTCTTTTACTTGTCCCAATAAACAGCATGATGTGGAGTACTAGGTTATATAGGCCAAACATGTTTTACAGATAAAGCAAACAATCTTGCAGAACTCTGTCTATGGCTTAATTTAGAGCTTTCACCTTTATTGCTCAACATCTTCAGTTTTATTTGATACTGAAGACCATTTGCACAGCATCATAATAAATAACCATGTTTTGGTAAAAATTCATGTGTGACATGAAAAGTCTTTTATTTTAATTATGAAATAAAATGTTTGACAACCAGAAGGTGTCACATTACTTCTTGATCTCATTTTGATTTCATCTTCTAATGTTTTATCATTTAAACCGAACAAATCCTTTATTTTTATTTTTTACCGTTTTACCTCTGTCTGTTTGTGTTGTTTTAAATGCGAGCTGCTATTTTCATGTTGAAATCCAGGTTAAAATATAATTGTAGATAGATAAAACAACAACATCAAAAAGATGTTCAAGATCAACTTTTAAAAACTCAAAAAAGAACAACAAAAAATACTTTAATAGTGTTGGCATTCAACTTGACTCTACACTGTTATCCCTATTAGTTTTGTGTTAAAACGGAAATGTTATTGGAAATTAAATTATACTTGAACTAGCTGACAAACTATAATCTGATAGAATGTGAAATAGAGCAGAGAGGTTATAAGCAATAGGTAATTTAATACAAAAAACCCCCGGCACATATTCACCTCAGACAACATGAAATGGCATTCACAAGTCATTTTATTTCTATACTGTAATGCATTTCTATATGAAACAGTATATTCTGGGTGAAAATAAATAGGTTGGGTTTGATTTATCTATAGGGAAGTAATTGGATAATGTTAGTGGGTGTATTTCCAGTGGATTGTTTTGGTTACTCCAGTCCTGAAACACCACTGATAACAAAATTCATGAGGTTTTTTACGGATGAGATTGTTGAAGTTCATCTAGAATTTCAACATCTCTCAGCACTCAATTATTTGCTGTTATCGCCGTAACCTTTATCTGTGTTGTAAGCATACGTTACATGAGAGTCAACATTAGGATCAAAGATCAATATTTCACTGATACTAAATGTTACAGTCATGATGTTATAAATACATAATGATGGAGGCAAACTGATGTTTCCGCTCTTTCTTTCACTTACTGCGGTTTCACTGGCTAGTTTATTTGCACACACTGATAGTGACAGAGAACAAGTCTGTGAAACCAAAATATATACATTAAAAAATCATGTTTAAATGATTATATATTATGTGTTTGTCATATCATTTTTTTATTTTTAATAATTCTCATAACACTGTTTAGAATCAATAAACTTTCAATTAGTTTAAGAGAACAAAAATCAGTATGTGCATATTTTAAAACTGCCTATATAACAACTGTACTTCTCATTCAAGCTGATGCCACAACCTGGTTACATTTACATTTTTTTATTTTTATTTTATTTATGCCACTTTTCTAACATTTTTTTCTGAAAATACAAAACAATACAGAATCCCACAAACTGTAAAAAAAAAAATAAAAAAAATAAATAAAACAA
>JAUZSZ010032183.1:0-13126 GCA_034780575.1 Labeobarbus marequensis
TGTAGCTCATCATATTAATGGAATGTGTCACTAGTTAGCAGTAAACCAGTTACCTCACCTGAATATGTTCGTAGATTCGTGGTGGATGTTTTGACGTGGAAAGCTGGAAATATGGATATTTTATTGTAAAAATACTTTTCTTTGCTTATTTCAGTTAATGTCATAAAACTAGTGAGCTTTAGCCTGTAGTAGTACTGACAGTGTAAACATGGCTGAAGGTGAAAAACACGGAGGAACAGACAAAGATTCAACTGAGTGAGTCATTTATGCTGGAACCACTCCGATTAATTCAAATTTAAACTCGATTTGCTAGCAAAAAACAGATCAAAAGACCTTTTCATTTCGAATTTCGACATCGCTTGTAATGATTTTAAAAAGCACGTAGTGATGGGTGAAAATGAGCTTTTCAAAACTCCCAATCAGTTAAACCACTGCATTGCAAAATGATTTACTGTTTTGAAGCACTCAAACCAGGGTTCGCAAATCTTTTGATTCAGTTTGGAACTTTGGAGCAGGTTCCTGAATTTTTTAATTCAGATCGGCACTTCAGAGCACATATCGTGAGTCCATTAAGGTAGTGCCTTTACAAAAACAAAAAAGAAGAAAGAAATAAAAAAAGAAAGTATACACAGATTCAAATCTCTTAAGAAAATTAACCATAGTTTTATTATAGTAAAAGTGCAGTAACCATGTTTTTTGGCTGAATTATTATTATGTGAAGAATATGCTAACATAAAAATGCTCTCTTTATGAATTTTGAGTATGTTAGCTATAAATAAACACTTTAGATGACATGAAACTGTGGTCAAAAGTCTATCATAAATGCAAAACATTTAGGGTGGTTTACATCATGACATTTTTTTTAGTTAATTATTAAATTATCTATTCACTTATTCAAAACCCTAAAATCTATTTTATTGAAAATTATTTAAAATTATTTTCAAGAGTGATTTGAGAAGGGGGAATCATAAAAATTGTATTTTATTTCATATAAAGTTATATGATAAAGCCTAACATGTTTTTACATGTTTCACAAAAAATAATATTTGAATATGTTCAAATGTTTACATCCCCTTGGTTGTCAGTATTGTGTGTTACCATGCAGTGACTGTTGTTTTGTGATAGTCCTGAGGTTTCCTGGTATGTTCTGCATGTGGAGATTTTTTCCCCTCCTTTTCATGGCTTTGTGATGTTGAGATACAGCATTGCAACTCAGAGGGGCTCGAAAGGCTGCAAACTATCACTGATGCTCAAAGACACAACAGGATTTTAAAAACAAATGGTAATGTGTGTTAAGTTATTATTTTGTCTTGTGGAATATGCTTAAAATATCTGATATGCAGATTCTTCTGTGCTTTGCTAAATCAAAGTAGAATTAAAAAAATGCTAAGCATCTTACAAATGATGTAAGGGGTGTGTAAAATTATGAGCAACCAGTATAATTTCATAAAATAAGAAATAATAAAATCATATAGCTGCCTATAGGTGTTAATTTATTATACTGATGCCTATATAGATGTTAAATGCTTATATCTTTTCAGTAGAATCTGAGCCCTCTTTACTGCCGGTGCCGTTGTCTGCGACACACTCTCATTTGGAGGCACTCTGCATATCAGGCATTTCATAGGTGAAATAACACTGAGCTCAGAGGAATCTGGTTCTCTCACTCAGCTTTGATGTGTGTACCATTTCCCTACAATATGCTGTGAAAATTTTGTGATTGACTAAGTTAAACATGTTTGTGTTTAGCTGGTTTAAAGCAGCAATAACCATAAAACCACAGGAACTCTTGTGTGCCATCAGGAATTTATATTACGTTATGGTAAACATCTATTGTAAGCTAAAGTAACCTCCCTTACAAAACAAAAAATATATGGGAATATACTGGAAAAAATAATACAACATATGAATGCATTTTCATATATGGGAAACTAGTGCTTGTGCTTTTCAATATGCCTAAGATAAAAGTGTTTTCTGAAAACAAATATTAAACGTTTGGATTTTTGGATGACTTGTTTAAGTCATGGTAACATGGTGAGTGGAAAATGACATTTGACATTTTAACTTAACTTAGTGTGTGCTTTATTTAATAAATATAAGTATAAATACATTAATATAAATCACAATACATTTTTGCCTCATAATTGAGTATATATATATATATATATATATATATATATTGCACATATATGTTCCTATGCAAATGTGAATATAAACAGTACTTATATGTTCAAATATATTTATATGCACACAGTATTTATATTTTATATTTTATCACATGTAGATATATTAAATGCATTACAATATATAAGTAAATATATTGCCACATATTTTTAAATATATGAAAAGTGGCAATTCTTTATGTATTATTCAATATATTGTAATATATTAACATAATATATCATCCAGTGTATTTATAATATACATTAAATCATTTAATATATTGATAATTAATATAAAAGAAAATATATTTTCTGTGCTTAAGGGCTAAGGTTGTTCCTTATGTTAAATAATACAAAATAGTTATTTTGTAATTTTGTACAAAGCAGTCATACTCCTTAGATAGTAAAATAATTCAGTAATGGTTGATTGTATTTGCTTATTTCTGTTCATTTTTCCTAATGTAGTAATATGATACGTGTTTACTGTAAATGATTGTAAATTGTATATTAATAATTGTAAAAAAAAATGTAATGTGTAGCTATTAAATGTGTATTAGTAAATCTTACTATACACTCAGAAAAAAAGGTACAAGTAATGGGGTGGTACCCTATAAAGTGCAAAAGGTAAAAACACATCTTTCTACTTTATTTCCCTTTAAATGTTACATATTTATTTTATGCTTATTTCTCAATTATCAGGTGTTTGTGAGACCTACTGAAAATGTACATATTGTTCTGCTGGTAAAAGCCTGCTTGTCATTCCCGTGTTAACTTGTGCATGAGGTTAGAAACTCGCCCGTGGAAGACCGCGCTGTCGAAACACTTCACAACTATGAGAGGAATGTAATGATCATAGGTTGCCTATTGCGTCTAAAAACAAGACAAAATGGTACAGTGAAGTTAACATAAACACTGCTGCCATGGGGCCGAAATAATGTGGCTCATTTGTGCCTGTCAATAATTTTAGCACTCGTTATATTAAACGAACAAAAGCATATGCACTCAAAAAAATAGCACTTTGGTTGAACATGATTTAATCGTGGACAGTGGTTCCACGTGATTACACCACATTATCTTAACAACAATGGATGATGTTAAACCAGCTTGAAATATGTGTGTTCATGTAACATGAACAGATGACATTCACTAAACATGATTTAAATACTTATTTTTAACTTGAATTAATGGTTTTTATTGAACTTCAATTAATCATGCTATCTTAAATTTAATCCTTGATGTTAAGCCGATATGTTTACATCACTTCTAATGAATCCCATTTAGTCAAGTTACTACTATGTTATAAAATATTGAATATCACCCGTTTTCCCCCCATAATTCAATGATGACTACGGAGGCAACAAATATGTAATAAATTCTTTTTACTAGGGAACAGCTTAAGCAGGTGTCACTTTCAAAAACATTTCAAACACTTAACACATTAAGCCTGAATTTGACAATTTATATAAAACACAAATGTGTACAGAAATGTTTCCCGTTACAATGCAAAATGAAACAAACGGGTTTACATTCCTACATGTACAACAACCCATTAAGAAAAAAAAACAAAAAAAACAAATAGCAAAGTGTGTTTGCTTTTAATGTATCTCACAAAAAGAAAGTAACCTGCAATTCCAAAGAAAAAAATATTATGTTTGTTCATCAGGCCTCCACTGAAGTGCAAAACTTTATCAAACTGTCTGTAAATGTATTCTAATTCCAAAATGTGCCTGGATAATTTTTGTAAAGGAAAAGCAAAAGCAAACACAATGTGTGCTATGTGGAACATCTTTGAAAACTATTTAAAATACATTGTCATTCAAACATCTTTCCTTGAAGAACAGTCAGAAGCCATTAAAACCATCATTGAAAAAAGTTTAAAAGGACATATTTGACAAAAAAAAAAAAAAAAAAAAAATTAAAATAGTCACCATTAACTAACCCATGAGTCTTTGAAACTCTTGATGGTTTTTCCTTGACCTTCTTTGGGTGAGTTAAGGACAAATGTAATTTTTTAAGGAAACTATTCCTCTTCACGTATGCCTTGATGTACAAAAAAGAAAAAAAAAAAAAAATCAATAAAGGCATTAAAAATGTGTGAACATGAAACATGAACATGTTTTGACTATGACACAAAAAACAGTTTCAAGGTAAAGATCAGTCTGTTCATCAGTCCTTTAATGAGGTGTAAAAAGCTTGGTCTTGAGGGCTTGAACTTTGGTGGAGAGTTTGTGTCCATCAAGCTCCAGGAACACTTTTTGCAGGAGTTCAAAGGTGTATCGAAACTCCTTCGGATAACTAAGATTTAGGGCATAAATAAGCCCAATCAGCAATGCAACACCATTAGCTACATTACCAAGCCCTTCTAGTGCTGTAACTCCTTCAAGAACTACTCCAACATCCGCAGGTTCATCACCAACTTCACATCCTTCACATCTGATGACAAAAACGCCCATCACCATTTCTTTGAGTGCAGCTTCAGCGTTGGAAAAATCTACATCCTATAAACAGAAACAAAGTACATTCATACTAATGTACTA
Organism: Labeobarbus marequensis; assembly: GCA_034780575.1. NCBI lineage: Eukaryota > Metazoa > Chordata > Actinopteri > Cypriniformes > Cyprinidae > Labeobarbus > Labeobarbus marequensis. Next base: position 4,700 of record JAUZSZ010032183.1, read on the forward strand.
TAAAATGTATTGTTATACACAAAATATTGTCAGAATATTCAGGCAATAATACCATGTACTCCTTGATGAGATTGTCAGGATCCTCATTTAGGTAGAAAAACAGGGCTTTGAGGACACACTCCCTCTTAACATTAATGCAGGCACACTAGGGAAAATAAAGAAAATTAGCAACATGTACCAATCAACTAATACATTTTCAAGTCACACAAATCACAAGTGAGAAACAAATGATTAATTTATCTAGAAAAACTATTTTCGCAGTTATCATACCTGTGTAAGTGGCACAAGAAGTTTCCTTATCCTTTGTCCCTGAGCTCCACCTCTCTTGGCAAAGATCCTCAGAAGACTTGGAGTGTGTTCATCCAGCTTTGAGAAGAATTTTGAAATTAAGGCAACAGTTGTTACCCGTGCAAATTCAGCACAAACCTAAAACACAGAGAAAACAACCACAACTTTAATGTATGCCCAAAAAAGCTAGCTAGCCTATGTGTTCTAACTTGCTTATATGGTGTAATTATTTTATTTGACTTATTGGCATTTTAATACATTTAATCTTATGTAAAATCACACTTAAAGACATTAGGATGAATTACCTCATTTTCTTGGAACAAAGCCGGCCATCTGCTCATAAAGTCAGCAATAAGTGGAGATTCTTTGACAACCTCTTGTCTTCTCAATGCAAAAGAAAGGTCCATTAATCTTCTTACAGTTTGCTCGTTGTTCTTCTTCTTAACCTCAGAAAGAAGGGAGACTCTGATTTGCTCCATGCTGTCAGGAGTTTCACCAGGAAGAAATGAGGGACAAAAGTTAACTTCAGCCTTGCGTGGCTTCTTGACACCAAAAGCTGGATTGCTTACACCCATAGGTTTGTGCTTCATGGAATTAACGGTCACTTCACTACAACCAAGATTTCGCAGCTTGGTTCTGTAATTTGACATTTTATATTTAAGGCTTCTTTTCCAGCCACTGCAGCCTGTTAAGGATCCCTGTTCCTTAAGGCAAGGATGCCGTTTTATAAGGGCTTCTGCCACTTCATTGAATTCAGCGTCAGAGAGGTACACTTTGAATTTTACTATTTCTTCAGCAAGTCCATCCAAAATGTCTGATTTCAGCTTTGGGTCTGGATTTAGTAGAGAGCCATTTGTTTGGTATTCTGAATTGCCTTGTTCCAGCTTAATTTCTGCATCATAGGAGAAACGTGGCACAACAAAACATTTTGGCCAAGAAGACCTTGTATTCGAAGTCAACTCTTGGGGGTCAAGGGATGAAGAAGATGATGCTTCAGAGGATGATCTTGAAGACAGAATGTCTGTGTCACATGATGAGGGAGATGGAGATACTGCTAAAGAGTCACAGAGTTTGATGACCTTAAGGGTGCTTTTGTTCTGAACATCAGTTGTGGAAGTCAGGTTCACAAATTCATTCAAGTCAGGGTCCATGATTTGAAGTCTGATTTCTCCCAACAAATTACACTGTGTCTGTATCTCATTCTTTAATTCTGCCAAAGAACAAGGGACGCTATTCTGAAGTGTCACTTTCTGTGCATCGTTCTCTCCCAGAATTACACGCAGGATGATGGTGCAGGTCATATTTACAATCCTGTTGATGAGAAAGAAAAAAAAAAAAAAAATAAGTGTATTGTTTAGACTGTAGGTACATAAGCTTCATTCATACAGTTAAACAAGAAATATTTAAATAGCACCTGTTATGAATGAATTTGTCTTTTCAGTGACACCAAACGAAGACCTCCAACCTTGTAGTCAGCCAATGGATAGCCATCAGCTAATTCACTTAGTTCAAGAAAGAACATCTCCCGTGATGGAGAAGAGGTCAGTTCAAAGGCCCTAAAATGCTCCCTATACCAACCACACAGACCTTTAAGTACAAAACACAGTCCCTTTTGCACTATACACATCTGAATAATCTCTGCAAATTCAGGGAGCCCGTCTAAAGAGCGACAAACAACAATCATCCCATTTCTGTAACTGAGGCCTTTACTGGTGACACTTGTGGTGATCTGGATGAATTCAGTGTCTGGGTACTTGTCTTGGACAACCTGTGTTATTTCTGTTCTCAAAACAGTCAGAGGCACTGTTGACACAGTTGATACATCTACTGCAGATTTTTCAAGATGGTACGATTTCAAACTGTGAGAAATCATTAGCTGGTGCTTAGCTGCAAGTGTAAGGGGGATATTTTTGAAACAATTGGTAAGCCGAGCAACTTGCTTGAAAAAGCTATGTTTGGATTCGAAGCGCATAGTCCACAGATGCACAAGTGGACCATATAACTTGATAAGTTCAGGATAGTGTTCCAAGAAGTGCTGTTTTGGAATTAACTTCACACCTGGAAAAACTTCCTGAAACCTCTGTCGGTGTTCAGAAATTTTGCCATCAAGGTATGCAATTGACTCATCAGTGTGAACTGGTGATACCACAAGTTCAACAATATCTTTGAGATCCATAAGCACCAGCCATGCAGGCTCATCTTCTGGCACCATGTGTCCTACAAGCAATGGAAGCAACCTTATCAGGTTCCAGTTCTCGTGAGCATTTCCTCCAATAGTATTCTGGCTGAACATTGAACGAGGGATTGCATGAGGTCTGTTTGTCTTGTCCGTCCATTTATAGGGGAAATTAACAACACGCTCATTGAGAAATTCAAAGGTGAAGTACTTCTTTGATAAAAGCATTGACAAACAATGCTTAAGTTCAAATGGTACAACACCTTCAAAAACATCATGCATGACATCTGGGGGATAGCCAGAGAGAACATGAAAATGAGCAAGGTGTATGGAGAATACACATTCTTTTTTAACACCAAAACAACAGCTGCCGGTCTGTTGTGCAGATTTCAGGTGAGCATCATAGCTCTCTCTCTTTCTAAGGCTAAACCTACCTGACCGAACCTCATTAGTCTGAATTTCCGAGCTCTTTCCAGTGCAGAATCTGCAGTAATACTCAGAAGAAAAACTCTCAACATAACCAGCTATGCTATGGGCCCCAAGGTTGTCTGCAATCACAACATGAACAGTACCCTTCACAAAATGACCAACTGAAGGAATAAAAATGCCAGCTTCTTCTAAATGTGCCAGGTCCTGGAGAAGAGGCTCAAGGATTTTACTGAAGCCATATTCTTTCACATCATTACTTTTACATAACACAGCCAAGAAAATGGACGACATTGTTGCATGAGAACTTGTAGGCAAATTGCTTAGAGTCCAATACACTGCACAGAGCTTGTGTGCTCTCCGAGAGGTACCAAGAGGGTTACACACTTCAAAATCGTCAACGTACAACCTTAACAAAAGTCTTAAATCATCTCCTGACAGGAATGCATTTTCCCTAAAGATACTGCCATCCTGATATGATGAATAAACAGATTCATTACGCTCATATCTGTGGTTTGCCAGTATTGTTTCAATCACATCCTCCTTGGCCAACAGCTGTTGCAGGACCTTTAAAATGGGAACATACTGAAAGGTTTTTCCCTGTTGTGAATCAAGGATGTACTCAACAGGTTCAACAACACAGAAGTGACTTTTATAAAACTCCTTGCGCCGATACACTGTGCTTAGTGGACCATGCTGTCCTATTGCTGTGTGCAGTGGATGAGATTCACACACAGCTTTAGCAATGTCTTGAATAATTGCATCATCACAGGCAAGACTGTGTTCCTGAAACAGATCTTTGAGCCTGTCACATGTAATAGTTTGGGATGAGGTACTCAACAAAAAGTGCAGCTCTTCTAAAAACTCATTAACTGCTATGCCTGGAACATGAAAGAAATGTTCCAATTTCAATAACATTGCTGCAAAATTTTCAACAATAACACCAGGTAGGTCCTGAACTTCTGAACTGCTTTCAAAACGTACATTATCAGAAGCAACTTCATTAACCTGTACACTTTCGTGAATGTTGCTGTCAGACACATGTGTCATAGATGTACACACACCAAACTTAAAGTCACTCAATGAATGGGGAGTGTGTTTTCTGTTTTTGTGGGACCTAAAGGTACCGTAAACATTTGTCTGAAAATCACAACCAGAAAACATGCAAGTAACCACCTCATTTTTCTTCAAATGTGTACCCATGTGAGCAAAATAATCCTTTTCACAACAAAGTCCACAGTTTGAACACAAAGGACAGCTGAAGGTAGTCAGTTCTGATTGTGCAGGATCCTGATGATTTGCATGGACTCTACTAAGATGGACCAATAAAGCGTTCCATGTCTTAAAAGAACAAGGACAACTTGAATGCATGCATGGGAACGAGTGGCTTCGGCCAAAGTGTTTATGCTTTAACTTGTAATGTTTCAACAACTCTGATCTAGAAGATGCTGAAAACTCACAGGTCTTACACTTCCACATATCTAAATGGGTCTTTCAGTGTTAAGCCAAAGAAAAGTTGTCAGACAATCTAGAAAAAAACAATTTAAAAAAAAAAGTATTAGTTGATTGTTGTAGTTCATGGTTTGAAACCATACCAACAATAATCATTTCTATCTACAACAATAAGCTATTATAGCCGGGCCATATACACAATTATTTGATATTGTCAAATTTCTTAACTATATTCAATATATTTCTCAATATGTTTGCATTTTCTTTTAATTACAAAAATTAGGATTTTCTTGTATCCCCATTAAAAAAAAACAGCTATCATGGAGTAAAATGCAAACGTATATATATATATATATATATACATACATACATACATATACACACACACACATATATACACATATATATATATATATATATTTATATCAAAATATATAAAACATATAAATGAATATAAAAAGAGGCAATACTGGATGCCTGGAACAATGTTTTAGTTAAGCATGCTTGAATTTAAAATATACTAAATTTGTGATATTCCAAAATTCTACATTGTCCTTACAATTACTGCAATATTATCTCTAATATTCATTGTATCTCCCAGCCCTAATGGCTATTCTATCATAAAAGCAGTAGTATCAACAGACATGAAATCACAATGATGCAAATGGATTGACATACAAGTTACCTGTTTGTTTGAGGTTTGATTTGAGTTGTTGGCGTGGTGATCTCTTTCAGGCATAAAAAAATCGTGCATCTGTCATAAATACATTAGTATAAACCTACATAAAGCAGTTGGCTAATATTGTTTTTAATAACACCAATGCAAATAGATGGACACATACCTGTTTGTATGCCGTTTAATTCAGTTGATAACACGGCGATCTCTTTCAGGCATTAAAGCTGGCATTCTGTCAAATACATTAGTGTCAACAAGGCGTGTGCATCATCAGCGTTGCCATATTATAATAATCACAATACATGTGTTATGATACAATATTATTGCAGTATTAATTATATTGCAATACATTACACGTTTTTGGAAACAGACTCATTTTACAACTCCTCTAGAGAAAAACAGATCTTTTTTTTTCAAAAATGTTCAGATGATCTCTGGGTCTGGCGGAGGCACTTTTAGTTTAGCTTAGCACAGATCACTGAATCGTATTAGTCCAGTAGCATCTTGCGCTTAAATTACCAAATAGTTTCAATCATTTTCCTATTTAAAGCTTCACTCTTCTGTAGTTACATTGTGTTCAAAAACATTTTTGAGCAAGATGCTACTAGACCAATTGGATTTAATGAAAACTAAAAGTGCCCCCACCAGACCCAGAGATTAGCTGAACAGATTCAAAAATGGTCAAATTCATGGTTTTCTCTATGGGAGTTGTAAAATGAGACCATTTATAAAAAAAAATAAAAAACCCTGTAATTACTGTACTGGTTACAGTCAGTATTTCTATTAGTTTATACAACTTTAAAATGTGTGTGATTCTGAAAGACACAAATAACAAATATGAATAACTGTAAAAATTATTCGCCATACATCCATACCATTCTAGCAACCAAAGGCGCAAATACCCATTATTGATATTATTAACAATATTCAGTAACCAATAATAATTGTCATTAATGCTTTCAAAACGCACTGAACCATCAACCACACAACACAACATTGTTATAATATCTTTGATCGATGCCATAAAAATGAACAGAGTGCAAAGATAGATGATTAAACTAACAAACATCTGCAAACTTAGACACATACCTTTCGTTTGATGTTTAATTCTGTTAATGGCGCGGTGATCTCTTTCAGGCATAAAATCGTGGATTCTGTCATAAATTCATCTGTATCAGTCGACATAATAAAACAGTTGGCAAAATTGTTTCTAATTGGACTGATGCAAATGGACGAAAAAGTTACCTGTTTGTTTGCCGTTTAATTCAGTTGATGGCGCGGTCATCTAGACTTAAAATAGTGCAATCAGGTTATAAATACATAACGTTCAACCAATATAATGAAACTGTTGGCTAATATTTTTTTCTAATAACACTGATGCAAATGGATAGATGAGTTAATTTAACAGTCGTGTGCTGTTTAATACAGTTTATGGCGCGGCCATCTCATTTAGGCTTACAATCGTGCATTCTATCATAATAACACATTAGTATCAACCGACATCATAAAACAGTTTGATAATATTGTTTCTAATAACAGTGATGGAAATGGATGAACACGTACCTGTTTGTTTTAAGCTTATATTCCAGTTAATTGCGTGGCGATCCGTTTCAGACATGCGCAGCATTAACGCATTTTATGAATGTTGCCGCCAGGATATGCAAATTGCGTCACAACAAATTTCCGCTTCCTTTAGGTTGAGAATGTCGTTTGTTTTTCAGGCTGTTTTGACATTCAGTCCGGCTGACTTTATAAAAACACACATTTTATATGTGCGATTGACTTTTACTAAACATTATTTGTATCAGTCTGATTTATTATCTAGATTTCTTCTTCTTTTTCTTCTTCTATGGATTTACTGGCGGGTCGCATACCAACTTTTTCGGTGCATACCGCCACCTCCTGTGCTGAATGTGCTGAGTGTGAAGTGATAGGTGTATATTGTAATGTCAATATTCTATTTTTAAGTCCACTATTCTTAATGAATTGTATGTAATACAAATGTATAGTTATGTAATTCTCTTCTAGTTTCTTCTCTCAAAATAAAAGTTTTAAAATTAGTAAGTATGAATAATTTTATGTGCTTTATTTTTCAAAACTTAGAAAGTAGACATTAAACCAAATAAATATGAACAACAGTAAAGGCCTTATTTTTTTTTAAATAATTTTTTCATTTATGTTGCTTTGCACTAAATGTGCACAATAAATGTTGATTATTAAACTCCACATTAGCTTTATTTTGTCACTAGACATACTAATAGGCTAGTGTGTGCTTCATTCGACACAAACCAAATACCCTTTAAATGGATATAATGCATTGTCTTTCAGGTAACAGCAATTTAAGACAAATAACAAACCTAAAAACACCAATAACCAATCAAGCTATAAATTAATAAACAAAAATATTTAAAATAAAGTATAAATATTATGTAAGTTATTATATATATATTTTTTTAATTCAGTCATAACAGTTTGACTGAGCTAAGTGATTGAAACGTTCTTTTAAAATGAAAACTTTGTTAAACCAACGAGTGACAGTTTTAAGTCAGTTTAACATGACACAATCATGTTGAAATGAAAAATAGCCAAAATAGCATTAATTCAACATGAATTGTTCAGGTAAAGTGAACAAAACTGAAAAATCATTTTTTTGAGTGTAGAAAGCCCTATGGTGCAAGTCGTGAGACTCAGTTCTGCATCCCATAGGTTATAAAATAAATAGAGAGAAAAGAAAGAAAATTTAGAGGTTCATTTTAAAGATTATTGTGTTCAGGATCTAATATTAATAATCAGTTGTAATTACCATAATAATAGGATATAAACATGTATTTTTATATTAATAGGTCATATTCTCTAGTAGTATAATAATCATGGTCCCTAAACGTTGAACATCATAATACCTAATAACACTAAGGGTACTAATAATAAGGGTACATAAGAGTATTTCCAGAATTGTATCAATAATAATAACAATGATAATATTAATGCTTCTACCACCATTGTCACTACCAGCAGTAACAATAATTGTAATGATAATGAAGTATAAATAATAGTAACATAAATGTAATAATAGAATTAATGATAATGCCAGTAATGTCCAATAATCAACAAGAATAAACCTATATGTATATACTGTATATACATATACAGATACATAAAGATATATAAACATTATATATGCACATATATGACCCTGGACCACAAAACCAGTCTTAAGTAGCACGGGTATATTTGTAGCAATAGCCAGAAATACATTATATGGGTCAGAATTATCGGTTTTTCTTTTATGCCAAAAATCATTAGGATATTAAGCAGAGATCATATTCCATGAAGATATTTGGCTCTTGCATGTGGCTCAGGGGCTCGGGTGCTGAACTCTGGTCTATATATATATTATACAGTGATGCTT
>JAUZSZ010033597.1:1432-13076 GCA_034780575.1 Labeobarbus marequensis
ATAATTTCATAATATAAAATACAACAATATACTAATGAAATCTATAATTCTGCAATAAAATAATGATCTCGTAATTCTAAAATAAAACATAAAACATTAAATATGATAATATAAGATGAAATAAAATTCTATAATTTCATAATAAAATAGAAAATACAACTATAAACTAATGGAATTTATAATTCATCATAGAACTCATTAAGTTCTCATAATTCTAAATTAAAATAAATTCAATATGATAATATTCAATAAAATTCTATAATTCTACAACAAAAATGAAATACAAAATATAAGAAAATAAACAATAAAAATAATGAAATCTATAATTCTATAATAAAAATAAAATAATAAAATAAAATATAACCATGATGGAAATTTCAAATTTTGAATTGTCAAATTCTAAATATAAGGTGTTCGGACTCTGGTCATATTACTCAGCTGTCTGGAACGCAAAATCCTTAAACACTCCATGAAATAACTAAATTACTTGTGTACATAACTGACTGATTGCAGTGGAGCCAGTGCAGTGTTTATTTTCTGATTCTGGTAAGTAAACACAGAACGGTCAAATGTGTGGAGAGCCAGTTTCAATGGTCTGCATGGCATACGGTGTTCAAAAGGGTAAGACAAAAAAAAAAAATGTAATCCCTGAGAGACACTATTTCCCTCAGTACCCAAGCGGGACTGCAAAACTGCTAGTATGAGGCATGAATGAACAATCTTCAAGAGTCAGCCTAAAAAATAGCTGTAAATAGACCCTTCCAAAATAATGAATGAGATACCCAATTGAAGTTATGCTTCTGTACTCCTAGGATGAACTGTACAGATACTTCAATACTTTCAGGGACTCAAAACAAGAGAATCTGAAGGTCTCACGTCACACTGCCCTCTACTGGCTGCCACAGAAATTGCAAGCTGCAATGATGGGACAAAAATCTGGGGCAATCAGCAGGGTACATTGCATAGACATGCTTTTACACTGAAAGAGGCTGACCGTGACCACAATTACTTCAAAATGACACTCTTTTGTGATGAAAATCACAAGTCAATAAAGCATCTCAACAATGTCAGCACAGCTATACAAAATCAAGCATCAGATAAACCTCAAAATGTCTCGTCTGACCTAATTTTTTTATTTATTTATTTTTTTTGCAGGATCTCATGCTTATTACAAGTGATTATGTGGTGTCTGAAATTAAATCTTGGCCAATGCTGTAAATTTTGGCCAGTGCAAGTTAGTGAGATAACTGAGTTGGGATGACTACAATGTTTAGATGCACGCAGGCCCAATAACACCCCTAATTCCTTCCATTCTGTTCTGAATCACACACTTCAGATCAGGGAGTCCGTGAGGGCAAGACAAACCCATTGTGACCTATAAATCTTCCACAGTTACATTAGTACCAATGTGTTGTAACCAGATATAAGTATCTGTTTATGTTTATGAACCTTGGTAGCTATTTTCTGGCAGCTTTTTATATGCATATATGAAAATATATTCTAGTTATTATTTCAAAAATGTCCTTGTTATATCAAATAATAAGCTGTGAAATGGCAATAATGTAATAAATTCATATCCTACTAATAAAATAAGTGCACTGAGTTTCTGTGCACTGCAAACATCAGGGATAAAAACATATTAAATGCTCACCACTGACAATATCATCACAGTAATGGCATCTAATCAGTGTCATGCTTTTGTTATTTGCTTAAAAAGTCAGACAAAAAGCTGTCCCACCCTTGCAATGCTAATCATCAAACTGGCAAGGATTTCCAGGAATTGAGCTAAATACTTTTTTGTAAGGCTATATCTTAGGCTAAATCTAACGTCTGTTGGCAGTTACTCTGATTGTGTACCATGATAACAACTTTTATGGGTAGGGGTTTTTATGGGTAGTTACATCACACACAAGAACAAAATGTAAAAATTAAAAAAAAAAACCTTTTTTGAACAACCTTGACATTCATACAAAACACTGCATAAAATATAACTTTAATTAATAGAAACCCATATTTCTGTTTCAATACGAAATATGCCAAAACAGCAAAGAAAACTGCAATTTTTAAGTGATTTCAGCAGGCTGCTTTAAAGTACTCAAGTCAAATACAACCGACACCAAGATGATTTTATGTTAGGGAATGTAGGGATATAAAAATTCTCAAAATTTCTCTAAAAGAAACACTGTGGTTGACCACATTAAATTGAATTATTAGAGTCATTTAAACGCTCGTAATGGAATCTTTTCCCATTTGCTTCATAATGTCAAATACTTTCACTAAACCAAAGCTGAACTTGATAAATAGTAATTCCAGGGTAGCTCTAGTCATAATCTACTTTTACGAAACAACACAGAAATGTAGCCTACCTGTGTTGAGGTCAACGGCAGCATATCAGATGTCAAGTCAGATTTTTGGTGGCTCCAAAAAGTACTTGGCTACTACAGTCACACAAAAAAAGAAAATAATGGGCAAACATGAGCAATTTGAACAAAGCAAAAAAAACAACAAAACAAAACAAACTTGCAAGGTAATATCTAATCAATCAATCAATCACATGAAAGCAACTCAGTTCATTTATGGATGTAGACATGGTCAAGGATCTGATGAAGTTCAAACCAAGCATTGGAATATAAAGGTAATTTAAGTGACTTTGAATATGGCAATAGTTGTTGGTGCCAGACTGGCTGGTTTGGATATTTCAGAAATTGCTGATCTACACAGATTTTTACGCACAACCATTTGCTTGGTCTGGTTAATCTTGATTTCAGCATTTAGATGGTAGGGTATAAATTCTGGTGGAGCTGATGGTTGTGTAATGGTGTGGGAGAAATTTCTTGCCACGCTTTGGGCCAAAAAAACTGAAATTCTGAGAAAAGGCCTGGCATCATTTGTTTGCAGTTGCTACTTGGTCTGATATTTTAAGCAATGGCATTCTTAAACTTTCAAGGAATACTTAAGTGCCCTAAAGTGTCCAAATATTTTTGGGGACCAGCAAACACACTAAATCACATGTATTTTACACAACAAGGTGACATAGAAGTACACTTACTCTCCTAATCAATCATATTATAGCAACAGAAATAGCAGTTCTGGTTGATTTAGCTCAGACAAATCTGTTCATCATCATCATGATAATAAACACAATCTTTTTATTAGAATCTACTTGGACCATGTCTAGCTCAGCCTAGACGAATTTCCAGTCAAGTCGAATTGCATGACAGTTCTCCGCCACATTAGTCTCCTAATGAGTTCCGTTTCATGTTGGGGAACACAATGTGATGCAAATCAAACAAACATGGTGCATTTCTGACCCCCAATAAGCAGAGTGGGACGTCGCTCACCGAGCAGCCAGACAAACCTCTTCAACCCTGATACAGCAGGCAAAAACATGAGAGCTGTGTTTGTTTTCACTCAACATGAGAGGAAGAGAGAGAGTTCAGTGCCGCAGTTCACTGCCACGCCATACGCCAGCTGCCCAGATGTTAACACTTCCTGTTCCACACTCTATGACTTTGTAGGGACCCACCACTAATAGACCTCTATTAGCCAAATTGTATGGTGGGGGAACTTGCTGCCCACATAACTAGTTGCGTTTACATGCGATATCAATGCAGCATGTTTGAACCTGATAACACTGAGGGGGCACTACGCAAAACAATATAATTATAAAAATTATATTTAAAGAAATAAATGCAACTGAAACATTCAGGAGTGGAAATTAGCAGGAATTAATTGTTTCCACTTAAAGTGCTGTTTTTTATGCAGTTTTTTTCACTTTTCCATCATTTGATCATCAGTCAGTGAACCAAAATCCAAAGAAAATTATACTGAACCATGTTCAACAATCTATTTTTTCCCTACTTTGCGCAGATAGTAAGAGAGTAACGTTAATTACAGTGGTGAAATAGCGGTTTTCGCAAAATCTAATTTATGAAAATTAATCTGATTTACATACTGTAGAATGGAAGTGTGTTTGTACTTTGTTTACACCAAATTTAAACACACTGAATCTTTAGCGTAATTGTTCATTGTGGTGGCCAAATAGTGCTTTTGCAGCAATTCAAAATCTAATTTACACAGAATATTTGCCTAATTTTTTAGCCTATTTTGCTGGGGGTTTTTCCACTAAATTTAAATACAGTGCACATGTATTGTAATTGTTAATTGTTGCGGCCAAGTAGTGCTTTTGCTAACAAAGCTAAATCTAATTCACATAGAAATTTAGCCTAATTTACATACTGTACAGCAGAAGCATGTTTGCACTTGTTTGCATCTGTAGTGTAGTTGTGGTGGCCAAATAGTGTTTTTGCAAACAAAACAAAATCAGATTTAAATTTGCCAAATTTACATACTGTAGAATGGAAGCAGTTTTTCACCAAATTTCACTCTTTGCAAACAAAGCAAAATCAAATTTACATAAATAATTATCCTGATTTAAATATCCTAGAATGGAAGCATTTTTGCATTTTTTTTACCAAATTGAAGCACATCACAATTAATCACAATTAGCAAAGCAAAATCTAATTTATATAGCAAATTTCCCAAATTTACACTATTTACATAATTTAATCTAATGTAAACCAGTGTTTACACCAACTTTAAATACAGTGCATCTGTAGTGCAATAGTAGTTAAATGTGGCAGCCAAATAGTGCTGTTGTGAACAAAGCAAAGCCTCATTTACACACTGTTGTACAGAAGCATATCTGCACTTTCACCGAATTTAAACACAGGGCATCTGTAGCGTATCAGATGAACAATGCCTATCATATTTCTCTCTCCATGTCTGTTTGGATGTAACCGATTTCACTCACACATGATCTGAATCGTGCTGCCGTGCAATGCGAACCCTGACCACCCCAAAAGCGGTTAGTCATCTGAAGAATGCAGATATTAAAAAACACATGTTGCGAACAGGACAGTGCAGCGGTCCAACAATCTGTCATTCCCACTCCAACTCACGTCACGCAGTTCCGACCTGTGCTCTTAACAAACACCACATCACTCGATCAATCTATCACTGGAATAATTATCGCCTGAGAAGGACGGCCGGGCATTTGAGCTGAGTGTTTACATCCAGCCATGCTAGATTCCGCTCTCCTCCTTTCTTGACCTCCAGTATCGAATAATTCGTCTCGCAGACTTGCGTTTCAAAGGGACAGATGTTTAATCATACACACTCGCACGGGGCCAGAAGCAGAGTTTTCACTGAAAAGTCTGTAGCCGGGAGGAAAACACCAGCGAACGATCCATAAACATTAACGCTGGGAGCGCAGAGTTGTTTGAAAAAGACTGATGCACGACATCGCTATTCAAATAGCCTGTCGTCGCGGGGCCAAAACTCATTATTTGCCCCATCGGTAATCCAGAGTTGGGGCATGCGGAATATGCAACACCTCTAGTCTGGAGCTCCACAAAGAGGCCGGCTCGCTTGTCACCACATTCGAGATTGGGCCGCAGCCTCTGTTTGTGTGTGTTCCATGGTGATGCTTCCTCAGGGACGAAATCTAGGGGCGTAACATAATGATTAAGAAAATGACAAATGGACCTGATCTATCGCTCTCAGGCGATGTCCCAGGAACATCTGTGCTTGAAACCAGGCAGAAATGGCTCAGAGTTCATGCAGTACCATCCAAATGGGAGGTGACCCGCCCGGGGTCAGAGTTGAGGGGCTCGACTCACTCGTCTCCCCCACCCCTACGGTCTTCTACACGTGTAAACATTTACATATCTGTCTGAGCAAAACATGGGCTAGGAAATAAACAAGCCAATTGGCCTTTTCAGAACATTGCACCTCGGCTCTGGTGTTGATTTGTCCCTGTTGGCTTCGTGGTGAACTGCATCTTGTACTGGCTGCGCCCAGTCGACCATGGGGAAGCGGTCTATTTTCAGTGCTCTCTGCGCAAGTCCATGTCAGTGGTATGTCCCCCTGGAAAGCATCTTATCCTCTTTGTTTTGAATTATTTCAAGTTTTATGGCTCGGAACCTACGTACATCATTGGAAACACACCAAAAGGAAATGGAACAAAGCAAAGGTGCGTGTGAGAAATTGTAAACGGTGCTAATGTAAACTAATTCAGCCAACATCATCAAAGGCAAATAATATGTTGTCGAAAGTGATTACAGATGGACATCAACTCGGACTAAAAACTCTTGCGTTATTATTCGAGCACTCGTCTCAATGGGGAAAAAAGGTAGATGGGATAAATACATGTCAGATTCAATTCCTCAGCTAGACTGCGAGTTCTGTCTGCTTCAACCAACATCTGTACAACACATGATAATGCAAGGTATTTCAACACCTCCAAGACCACTGCTTTTAAAAGGCGAGAGAAAACACACTCTGAAAATTCGTTCGGAGAGAAAAAATGTCTGAGAGCAGTGTGTCTAGAGGGGTTGCAAAGTGCATTCCCTCCCATTTTCTTTAACTTTTACCAGGACTTTCCTCTCACTAAAAGCCAAACTTTGTAGGTGAGTCCACAAAAAAGGTGGTTTTTCATTGAGGCTTGATTTACATAGACTGCATCTAAACTTAGCCCAGCTATGCTTAGCACGAAGGTGAGAAATGCTTGGCCCTTGATGTGATGTGCAGTTATGTGCCATGGAGAAGTGAACACTGGAGGAATGCACTCCACACTCTATTGCATTCGTGCATTAAGGGCTGAAACAAACAGAATACAAAAAGCGGCATTCTTTACTCACTGTCATGTTGTTCCAACCCGTATGACTTTCATTCTTTCGTGGAACCCAAAGGGAGAACTTTTGAAGAATACTTGTAGCTCCATGCAGTTATAAAGAATGGGGACTGAGGTTTCATAAAGGATATTGAAAGTATATGATCAAAATGCTTTCAAGTCATACCAAAGGTTTGAGAGGGGAACAAATCGAAATGTAAGTCGCTGTTTGTTGTTAATCTTCCCCTCCAGAGAGCTGACTCAATGATTCCAACTCAAGAACCAGATCACTTGCAAATGAATCATTCTTGTGTGTACTGAATCAAGTGTTTTGGTGAAAAGTTCTGACTCAGATGGTTTGTTCACATATCAGGCATTGCTACTTTTGTCATGAATACAGAGTGTGCAACAACTTTATATTTTTGTGAACTGTCTGAAGAGTTCTGACTCGAAAGATTGGTTCACACTGCTAATTTATGCGCTACAACAATTTTGGTATGTTTCTCACAGAAAACTATTGTTTGTCTTAAAAAGATTTGGAATATAGCACAAAAGTCATATTGACTATTTGATGCTTGTGCATCCTTTTTGAACCATGAAAGCAACTGTGCCCATTCAGTGTAATTGCACCAAAAATAGCAACCATTCCTCAGAATTTCTCTGCTTGTGTTTAATGGGAAAAAGAAAGTATGGTTTGGGTTTGGAACGATATGAAGATTGGTAAGAGGAGTCAGTATTTTTTTTATTTCTCTGCTTGTGTTTCATGGAAAAAAGAAAGTATGGTTTGGGTTTGGAACGATATGAAGATTAGTAAGAGGAGTCAGTATTTTTGGGTGAATGGTTCTTTTAACAAACTAATCCACAAGGACTGATAAACAGTTTAAACAAATCGCAAAATGTAAACTTGTTTTACCCAATTTATTTCACGTTTGGAATATGATCTGCCAATGCATTTGAATTTGTTTGAATTTGCACCACTGAGAATATATACAATCAGAGCGCTGGTGCATATAAAAAATTTTAAGTTGTTCTGTACATTTTATTTTACTCATGACTGAGTTTTTTGAAAAAAAATCTACTTCCTATTCAATTCAATACAATGGTATACTTTTTTCTATAACTTAATAAGCATCGCTCAAATCATTAGTGAACATCTCAGTGGGATTTGACAAAGCATGTTCGAAAGTATATACCAATTATAGTCCGTATAATGAAAAGCAGGCCCCCAAACTGTGCTTTCTAAAAATGCTAAAAGCACATTCACATTTCCTTAAGGCAGAGAGGTCTAAGAAAAGACAAGGCATTAAAGACTGGTTCATTATCTACTTATCCACTTACTAAACCTCATGTAATGGGCAAAGGGATGTGCTCTTAAATTAATGCGTGGCGTCTTGGGTTGCATCCCTCTACTAAGAATAAACCATCATGCAAGGCGGCGTGGTGAGCGAAATCGGGATGCGGGATGCAGTGAGGCCTGTGTTTGTGCACACAGGCTGCATATTAAAAAGGCAGGACACGCCACACAGGCCAAATTATCTGATTAAAGGAGAGGTGGAACAAGGACAGATGGTCCACAGGCTCAGCTGTCTGGGAGAAATTACCACCAGAGTCCAGAACCACAGAGGATTTGGAAAAACAAGACTGTCCTCAGATACTTGCGTGGGGGACAAATATTAGCCTTGATGTCAGATCACTGAAGAATTCACAAACTGTCCCTGAACTCGTCCGAAAAAAAAAACGCAACGGTCATTTGTATGCGCAGAGCCTGCGTCTGCAGCACGCTCTCCTGCTGTTGCTAAGGTTCTTCGGCTGGATGGGACAGGGACATTTATTGAAATGGATGTAAGAAGGAAACAAAACATGCCTGGACTGACAATAATGACTTTCTTCTCACTTTCTATGGTGGTGCTGAGGTCCATTTGAAAAATAGTGGCTGAAATGCCATCAAACTCCCAGCAAACAAACTCTCTCTCCCTCCTTCTCGCTCCGCTGTGTTAGTCTCAAAGTTAAACCAACCCTGCCTGCCTGAAACACTGTCTTTGAACTGCAACGCTGGATCTATTCTGAATCATATAATAGCTTATATAACATTCAAAAGCCGCAACTGTAATGTTTAGGAACAGGTGCATGACTTCTGAAGGCCTGTCAATATGCATGCAGCACTTAATGATGAAGTGTGTATTTTTGCAACGTTAAATTAGGATTAAGGTTTGGCTTATGGTTACTTGCATGTAATTATGCATCATTTATTGTTATTATAATAGTAAAAGTTTTGACTTGGGGCAATTAGCAACAGCCTAACAGTGGCCTTGTAACCACTTTAACAACATCGCCTGACAATCACTCAAAATCTTAGCAAATACTGGGAAAGTTGTCAGACTAACTCCAATTTACGTCAGAGGTTGACTCAATGTTGCTGTGTCAGCCAGGTTGGGATGCTTAACCAAGCAGAGCAGAGTTTTGAACGGTAGTCTGTTAACACTGAAAAAACCACACACGATTTAAGCCCAAAAAGGTCTAGACGAAAGAAATTGAGTAAAAGTGCTGCCATGCCACTTAACTGGCAGTTAAGAACCAATACTAATTTATCCCAGTTCACACTTTCCAGAGACCTTCATGCCCTCCATTTATCTTCTGAACCATGTGAGTCTGCTTAACATTTTTCAACCCGCAGACACATACCTCTGGAAATCCACCATGTGATTAGTCACAAGAGGTAATGTGTGTTTCATTTAACACTACGATGATTTGCTTATTTTAGTTTTTTGGCCATTCAATGTATCCTTTTTCTAAAAATAGCAATCTTGGTCCTAGTGATCCTAGTTCCTAAACCAGATTTATTTAAAAACTTGTAGTGCAGATGTAAGAAGAATTCATACCTAAATTATTCAATTCTATTACGGTCCAAAGGACTGTCCATGGAGGCCTTTCACAAAACCTTAGAATTAACTAACAAACACAGCTTTTTCTTTTTCAAATTAGCATAACTATGTGCATGTGTGGCAGAAAATGTTTTATCCTCTGTCATGGAAAAAGTCTGGGCTTTTTTCTGTGTGTATCAGGTTTTTGTTGTTATTTGAATGAATTTCATATGGCTGAAATGGAGCATTTTTTATTGCGTCTCTCATAGCTATTTCTGGTACGGGGTCAAGTTCACAAGTGGCACGCATGCAACCCCACCGAGTCCTTATAAAATGACTAAGTGTCACCATCGCAGTTTTTAGAGTTCCCTTTAGGCCTTTTCTGGATGACACATAAACACACTGCCAAGGCTTGTAAACCATGGTCCCTGTTCTCAAGGGATGGCAAGAATTGAACTCTTTATCTCTGCAAAAATGATTTTCTTAAAATATAAAACATCCTTAAAAGAAGACACATTTACATCAGAATTAAGATTAAGACATTAAGACTTGTTTTCATGAAAACAATAAAAACGAGGACATGTTTTTCCTATAATCCCATAAACTAATTTTGCAAATTAACATAATTTATACAATTTAAGTATAATTCAAATTAAATTAAATAATTAATTAAATAAATAAAATATTTAGATATTTTTTTACTGGAAACAAGATTAAAACCTGCCTAAAAAATTGCAGTGTAACAGGACATGTTGTTCTAACTGATACATTATCTTTCCTCTCCTATGAATGGGCCGAGTGCGAGAGACCACCCGCTAAATATCCCCCAGCTCAGCTGCAGCGTTTTTCTCACTGTGTTGAGGTCAGATGTGAGTGGCACAAGGAGTATAGTTTTAAAGAGGGCACCGGGTTGGCACACAGATTTTAGTCGGTGAACGAGCCACATTGAATCACTCAGTATTTTCTTTTATGCCTGCCTTTTTGCAAAGAGCCAAACCCTCAGCTTTCTGCCGCACAGCTTCACCGGTGACCACATCGATTTTATAGTATTTCTTGGCTGACTCCAGAACACCAGTCATTTGGTGATGCAGTGCACTAAAGCTTCTCTCATGCTTTATCGTCATAAAGCATCTCCACTACGCTGCACAAACAGCAGCAGGCGGCCAAACCACAGAGGGCCTCTCAAATTAAACGCTTATTTAAATCAAAAAGAAAAGTGAGTGCTGAGCTTTGTTGTTCTGAAAATGAAAGAAGGGAACTTCAGAAATATGTGATGCTGCAGAAAAGGGGGGCTTTCCACACAAACTGCTGCTACACATGTAATGTAGAGCACTAGTGTCTTGTAATTGGTGTAGAATACCTGCAGAAAGCAATCTGTGAGCATTCCCATTCATCACAAGGCACTTGCTGTGCCATATATGCTTGTGGGTACTCCGTTCCAGGTTTTTGAACCGATCACGTGAGCTGTGAATTTGTGTGACTAATCATTCTGAAGCTGTAAAAAAACAAAACATAACCAATAACATGAGATAATAACCCTGACTTGCTGGTGGCACCACAAAAACAGGGTCCCAAAACACTTCACTAGCTATTAGCATTTGATGTCAAGATGGCTTTTTTGGTCAAGATTTTTTTTTTTTATATACAACAAGGATGCAATAAATTTATCAAAAGTGACAGTAAAGATAAAGATAATATTACAAAAGAAATGCTGTTGTTTTGAACTTTATATTATTTTTTTATAAATAAATAAATAAAATTAACAACAGTTTTCAACATTCATAATTACAAGAAATGTTTCTGAACAGAAATAAATTACTTTTTTGAATACATTAAAATAGAGATAATTTTTAATTGTATTAATTTAAATTATTACTGTATTTTTGATCAATAAATGAAGCATTGGTAAGCATTAGAAATTTAAAAAATGTAAAAAAAAATTTTGAACATTTGATTTAAGATAATGATTTAATATAAGTGCATTATTTTCACAGCAGTGGCACATAATACAGGTGCATCTCAATAAATTAGAATGTCGTGGAAAAGTTCATTTATTTCAATAATTCAACTCAAATTGTGAAACTCGTGTATTAAATAAATTCAGTGCACA
>JAUZSZ010033966.1:0-13072 GCA_034780575.1 Labeobarbus marequensis
GAATATTTCTCATCTACAGATGCATCAATATTAATTGAATGAAAAATCTAATTTTAGAATTTAAGTATGAAAATAAGTAACACTACAGCAAGATTTGTAAAGTAAATTTTTTTTTTTTTTTTTTTTTACAGAATGCATGAATGTGTCAAGGTTGTTTTAAAAATGCAATTGTTCATTGTTTAGTGTCAGGATGCAACTTTTGATTCTAAAATGCCTAAGTAAAATGTTGGAATTAAGATCAACAAATGGTATTGAAGCCAGTCTTATTTTTTTTGATAATTACAGCATTCATTTTCTCAGTTTTTATTTTTCTCTCTAAATTTTAAGTTTCAATAACTGTTCATCGTTTTTATTAGGTTTTTTCATATTTCTATTTAGCTTTTCTAAATTCAAGTAATTGTGTATAATCATGACTTAGAATCATAAGGTTTCATAAGTATTTTGTTTTTTTAAGAAAAACCAAATCAAACCAAACCACATTCACATAGGATGGGGACAGTTATGCATGTCTTACGTTGTCAAGTTTATTGCAGATGACCTTGGCGTAGCACCTGTTGTTGTCCCGGCTGGGAACGGTGAACTCCAGAGGCCAGAACAGACTGTGATAGACCTGCAGACACAAACACAATTACAGCTCTTCATTAAAACCGCAGTCAATAGCAGCACAGGTTATTAATTTTTCCAGTCTGACGTCTGTTTGCAAACACGCACCTCGATGTTCTCCTGTCCGTAGATCTCAACAGCCTTCTCCTCTGGGTAACCACAGCTGCCGTATTCCATAGGAGTGAAAACAGTGGTGGGAACGTTCAAATAATCGCACTGAAACGACACAGAGAGAGAAACAGGAACCGTTGAGATCACAGAAAACCAACCACTATTTACAGAGATTAAGCAAACACTTATAATACAAAAACACACAGGAATGGTTATAGCCATGTCAGACCTTCAGAGATGTTCCAGCGAACAGTCGGCGAGCCAGAAGTTTCCCGGCCTGAATGGCCACAGGAGTGAGCTCCCACTTCCCCTCCAGGATGTCTCCAATGGCATAGATGTGAGGAATATTGGTCTGCTCCTCATCGTTCACTGGGATCTTCCCGTTCCTGGTTGGAGGAACAGAAAGTGACTCAATGTTAGCATTGGTAGAGCAAAGTCCAAATCTTGAGGACTAAGTAAAGAGTGTCTACACCAACAACATTCACATTAAAAGTCTATTTGACATCTGGTTCTGATGCTTGATCTGAATCGATTTACTTGCATTCCCATCTCAAATATCTTTTCACGTTGTATTACTTGGTTGCGGAACATCTGTGTCATTATTGTGAGTAGCAGGATTATATTCTACCATTTTTTCCTCAAAGCATCAAAACTTTCATTTTGAGGTTAATTAATTTGAGCATTCATGTCAATGAGTGAAATGCTTGCCACAGCATTTTAGTCATTTGCAACTTAAAACATATGCATGAACTAAAATATACAGTAAGATGCATTTATGAGCTTGTGTACAAACGAAAATACTTATGTTTCATGAAAATTCAGATTAAAAGTCTTAAATAGTTAACACATTTGTTAAATCCTATCACTTTCATAGGTCTTAAATTTGGCGATGGAAAAAACAGAAATCGTTTTTAACTTCAAAAAGCTAACAAATGTTGTGTTTTATCTATCTGTTTTATCTGTCCATGTGTGATGTGTCTGTGTATGGTTTATACAGTTTAGGGTAGGACTATAAATAATTACATAATTATTAAATACAGTTTGAAAAAAAAACAAAAAAAAACTACTGTACTGTCATTGTGCCCCTTTGATTTTAAAAAGTATTCGTAAAATGTTGAAATCAAGACCAACAAATGGTATACAAGCCAGTGTTATTTAGAATTCTTTTTAATTATAGCATAATAAATAAAGTATAATAACTGTAATTAACTTTTTAATAGCATAATTTTCTGTTAGCATTTATTTTTATTTATGTTTCTCCATTTTATGTTTTAGTAACATGTTTGCCATTTCTAACAGTTTAAGATATGTAATAATCACATAATTATTTAATATAGTTTGAAACAAACATTTAAAAACCTAGTGTACTACTTTGTAATTTTGCCCCTAAATTTTTTTGATGTACCTACATTTTTCAACACACATGTACCTTCAAGCCATGAGTTTTTCTAAAGCACAAATAAAGCTTCATGAGATTGCTGCAGAGAAGCATCAACAAAAAATGCATTGTCATATAAAAGCCACATTACATCAACTTCAGCTCACTTCTGCAATCTACGACGTGTTATATACTGTAACTAATACACAATGACCTTTCAACGTACAGACACATTTTGTGCATTACTAAACTGAAATGAGCAACTAAGTCAGCAATTCAAATAAATCTATAAATGCTCAGTGAGTCGCACATACAAATTAACCATAAAAGAGCCGCGTATCACTCCCATATGCATGTGGGTCATATGGAATCACATGATTCTGCTTGGGAACAGATCTAAACCGCTGTGCTGCACTAATCTCTCAGACTATCTCAGACCACACACTTCTCACTTCAGTGCATGTGTGATTTAATATTAATCGTCCCACACTACTGAATGGAAAGATTTAGCTGAATCCTTCCTGACCCAGTGTGCTCCATAAACACCGTGCATGTGCCCTCAGGTCAGACCCTGGACACGCTGCCCAGTTCCCAGAGTCGATAACTGCTGATTCACCGTGACACACCAGAGCACGCCTCGGACCCCGCCCTCTTAAGAGCTACCATGACAACAAGGACTTTGTTATGGGATGTGGGAGGGACTGTGAGGACAGATGACCAAAATAAACTATTCAAATGAAAGAGACATACTTGGCATTGACTACAACTCCAGCCTTGTCCAGACCGATCTTTCCTGTACAGGCGTCACGACCCACTGCGATCAACACCTGAGAGACACAGAAAACATTAGAAACGTTAAAGTAATGTGACAATGCTTATTACCATAGACACACCAGACTCCTCCCGCAGTTACAAAAGAAACAGCAACAATAAAAATAATGAGCAAAGCATTGTTAAAACATAAAAATTACTTATTCATAAAGGACACATTAAATTGTTCATAATTGACAGTAAAGATGGTTACAACGTAACAAAGGATTTCTATTTCAAGTAAATGCTATGCGTTTTGAAATTTCTATTCAACATTGTGGCAACTGTGAAGTATTTTTCAAGATTCTCTGAAGCAACTGTTTTCAACATTGATAATCAGAAATGCTTGCTGAAAATACAGCTTTGAATAAATTACATTTTACAATATATTCATAGAAACCAGTTAAGTTATTTATTTATTTGTAATAATGCATAATTTTTCTGTTTTTACATCATTAAAAAAGGCCTTTTAAACATAAAAAAAACCAACATTAATGAATCTTACCTATCCTAAACCTTTGAACAGGGTTTTGTGTGAAGGCATACATTTATTTTTCCCCCCAATATTTGTGCATGCTATGTATTTTCATGAGTCTTTAGTCTCCTGTGTTTCCCTTGAAGACCTATATTTGTACAGAGTTGTTTTCAATATGTATTGTTCCAAATCAGGTCATCTATGATCTTTCAGTTCATCTGAAAGCATGCCTTAGGAGATGCCTATGTAGGGTTAGGGTTGACAGCAGGACAGCTCACCAGTTTTGAAACATAGCCAGAGATAGCAGACAAGATAAAACCTGATGTGCTTCAATGATATCAAAGGAATTCCACTTTTTTGTCTCACAGACATGATACTTACAGTATTGTATTCTCCTTCAATGATTTCGTCGCTCTCGGTTGATTTGGCCGTCACTTTAATTCGGCCTGGAGTTCCAGCTTCAAGTTGCTCGATCTGTAGAAGAAAAGAATGATCGTTTATCACCAACGTAATGCGAGTAAAGAGGCCATGATCATAATACTTCTACAGAGAATTTCATAACCGCGGTTGCAATAGATAATGCATCATTTCAGATTTCAGTAATGTTTAACAGCACACATGCACCAACCTTTGTAGGAACAAACTTCCTGAGGAATTTGACCCCGTGTGTCTCCATGTAATCTCCCGCACGGTTGGCCATGTCCTGATCGAACCCTCGCAGCAGAATGGAGCGAACCATGACGGTCACATCCAGCCCCAAACCGGCCAGAAAACCGCCACACTCCAGAGCCACATACGACGCTCCGACGACGAGAGTCTTCCCGGGACAGTAGGGCAATGAGAACAGGTCATCACTACGAATAACAAACAAAACCAGTGAGGACACAACACAGATGGATCACGTTTCCTGAAATGTAGACAAAAGTTCAGACACATTCAGTTCAATCTCATAAATGCTGCCAAAGAGAAAAGTCAATATACTGAAAACTGCAGAAGCTTCAGTCTTGTCAAACACCTGCCACTCACTTCCTTATCAGATAAAAGATGAATAAACCATCAGGAAATCTCAGACTTGAGTCATAAAGAACACATGCATTCAGTTTAAAGGCTTGTTACATCAAGGGACAAACTCTATTTAGTGAACATTATCATGACCTTGTCAGTTCAAATCTGATAATATTTAGCAAGAAAGTAAAAAAAAAAAAAAAAACAACATGAAATGATTTTTACAAGCCCATTTCAAGCTACATTCATAGTATAATTTGGGGCCGTTTACACATGTTCAGTTCATGGGTTTTCTCTACCATCTAGATAGCCATCCCGTTGTAAAATGACCAGGTGTAAACATCCTCTGAAATGCTTTTGAAGCGGAATTAAATCCAATTGTTTAAACCACTTCAGGAGGTGGTACTTGTAAAACTGTACAAGTGTAAATGGAACAATTTTGACAACTCTGATCAATATCTGACCACTAAAAACGCATTAAGTGACCAGGTGTAAACAGGACCTTGAAATCCTATTAAAATCACATTTCTGAAAATCTGTTTCAGTCTGACTGCTCAGATCGGATTTTGCACAGCTTTTTTGCCTACTTTCTCAAGCCACGTAAACACGCCAGACGTTGTTTACAGAAAACATACTGAATGTCTCGGCAGAAACAAGGCTGTTGTTGTTGCAAAGAGCAAATTGAGTGGAAAATGACAATATACCGCTGGTCTACACACCTCCGAGTTTTGAGACCAGAAGAGACGTCAGCATAGAAAAAGCCACGCATTCCAGCTGTCCTACGTTTCTGCCGCTTCCTCATAAGATGTAATATAATCCAGCGTGACAGAAGCATGTTATATTGTAACATATCTTTATTGCAAACTGTATTGCTGTTATTGTAGTTTTTAGCATAGGCATGTGTCATTGCCATATAAACCAATGCAGACATTCAGTAAAATGATAGAGCACCATGGGACACACAAATCAGATCTGAACACTTGCGATACAGAATGCAGTCAATCATTTAGATCGGATTCAATTTGGATACACAAATAATCGAATTTGGACTGGCAGTCTGAACAACACTTATGCCATCCTCTGACTAAAGGAGCAAATGTGCAAGTATATTATTTAAAAATAATGACCATTTTCCACATTTATGCTGTTTATATCAGAGCTATAGAAGGAAATTCTCCTTTTATTCGACAAGTCATGCAGTGGAAGACTTCCTTCCCTTGGTGTCTGAGAATGAATCAGCTTTACATCAATAAATCCTGTAAATAAATCGGTAACGACCCCCTGAGGTCCAGCTGCGATTAAGCGGCTCTCCAGAGGGAGTTTACTGTGGTGAACTCAGCGTCTTATCTCACCTGGTGATGCAGTACTCTTTGTCTCCTGGGATGCCCAGATAACGAGGCCTCTCTCCTGTCGCCAGGACAAACTTAGCTGCAGTGTAGAACATTTCTTTTCCACGCTTGTTTGTGGCCTGTTGGGAAGAGCAAACAAAATGTTGAGACAAGGGCAGGTTTTGGCAGATCGTGACTGTGACTGGAATGCAATATGCAACTTAGCTTTTCATACTGGTGCCATTTAGACTAAGTTACAAGAAACAGCAGCTTTCCTATTCCAAGCAATGCCTTGTGACATTAAGGCATGTTTCCCCCCATATTCTGCTGCCAAGAGAAGTAATTAACTACGCTTTACAGTTAATTTATCTCTAAAAGAATCAAACTCAAACTTCCTTAGTGGAAAAGAATCAAGTTCTCTTTGCATTCACATTGTATCTGAACCTGTAGTGGACTTGGATCTCTTTTAGGTTCATTTTAGCTGTGACCATTAGCTCTGCCTTCATAATACATGTTGGGTGTCGACTACAGTACATTTGGCTTGTGTCAGAACACACTTGCCTTGATCTTGTGCGGCTCCACAAACTCAGCGTAGGCGTTGACGTAATTGACGTTTTTGTCTCGTAGGGAAACCCTGTAGCCCCAGTTCAGTGAACCGATGTAGTTATTCACCGCGGTCCTCATCGTCTCCCAGTTGTGAGTCACTTTAATAAAAACCCAATATTTGATGAGAATGTCAATTAAAACAGGAGACGGACAAAAAGAAATATCACATTAATACCATTAAGGGAAGCTTTTGAAAGCAAAACTTTGCAACACACTGAATGTTGCAATGATCACTTGCCTTGTGTATTAGGAAGATTTCTGGTGTTAAAATCTCACATTAACAATTCTTTCAATTACGGATATAATTGAGGACTCTTGTAACAGTCTTTTTAACCATTTCAAGAAATATATTCACAAGGTTGCAGTCACAGAATTAGTACAAACATACCGAACCGCTTTCAAAAAAAAAAAAAAAAAGAGGAAATCAATCTGAAACATGTCTTCAGATCAGAAATCACAAAATTGCATCACAACTTCAAGCCTTCACACATATGGCCTTAAAATCTGTACCGCATGAAGAACTCATGTTTACTTTTACGACTTCTATCTGGAATGCATTAAATCATGTGATGTAATTCTTAACAGCAATCCATATCATAGAGAGTTTATCATGTGTACCAAGTACAGCTTCATATTTCTGGCCATGTTGAATATACGACTCACCCTGCTCAGAGAATTCCCAGCCGAACTTGCGAGCGTCCGTCATGGCTGTGCCCAGCAGGGCCGTTTGATGCATCAGTTTCTTGGGAATACAGCCCACGTTCACACACGTGCCACCCAGACCTGGAGAGAGACATCATATCATCATCTTGTTACATGTCATTTTTGATTAAACCTGCATGCTTTTGATTCCGGTTTTCTTACCCCAGGTTGTGCCCTTTGGTGTGGGAACAACATAATCCAGAACCATGACCTTCTTCCCCAAGGCAGCTGCTTCCTGTTTGGGCAGGAAGAGGTGGCGTTAAAATCAGACTCACGTGCAAAACCCACAGAACTGCTCATGCGCTTCTAAAGGCTACTATAGAGTTTGGCTAAGTGGTTTTATCACTATAAGTATTTATGCTTCTGATGATTTTGCTGGCAACACGAAGCGATACGGTGCAACTTCAATTTTTAATTTGACAGTTTCCTAAAAAGTGTTATTTAATTCATTTCTGTTGAACAATTTAAATTGTTTATTTCAATGAATCAATTCAAAACTGAAATACCCATAAAACCCATTTTAATTGGTACATAAAACTCGTAAATGAAGATTAAATGAAGATAAATTGTAAATAAATTCAAGTGGACTATTAAAAAAATAGATATACTAAAAATATAAACCTAAATAAATGTAATTTTTATTTAGATCTATATTTTACTTATTTCATGTCAGAAGCTAAAATATATATATATATATTTTTTAAAAATGCTAACACCAAGACCTAAAACAGGATTCATGCACGTAACTTGAAACTCAGACGACAAAGTGGCTCGACTGACCTGAATTCCCCCTGCACACACATACAGTATTTAAACAGCATTATAAATGAAGGATCTGTGTAATTTAACTCACCTTTGAGCAGGCCAGACCGCCAGAACCACCGCCAATGACGATGAGATCATATTCATACGCCGCACTGCCTTCACCCAACAGCTTCTGCAGGACGCCATCTTTGTGTGCCTGTTACCACGACAACAAACCAATCATTAGCAGGAGCATAAACGATGCCGATAAGAGGCATGGTGAAGAGGTGCTTGAGCATTATTCAGCTCGATTACCAAACATCTTTCCCACAGAGCTGCTGTACACTCAGTTGTGAAAGAGCTTTTATAGACAACTGACAGATCTACAGACAGAGGCATTAATGAGACAGAAACAGGCCCTGATGAACAGACATGTCATATATAGAAACCAAAAACTCAAATGAACAGATGAATTACTTTACAGTAGAAAAAAAAAAAGGCTCCAAATACAAAGTGCCACAAAATGGCTTATATGCATCTCAGTCACAGAATGACACGGAGCATCCTGACTCACTGGTGCTACCTACATGCTAAAATACCATGAGAAGCTCCTTTTAATCACTGGAAATGTTTTTGCCAATTTAAAAATTACTAAGGTCAATATATCCAGACAGTTAGATGCCTATTGAGAACAAACTTTGATTTGCTGTTATGATTTGAGAAAACAAATCATAACAGCAAAAGTGACTTGATATAAGGGCTTAAAAAATATATTTATAAGTATTACATTATATTTTAAACAACACTCTTATAACTAAAAAAATGTATGTATGAAGTAGTTAAACCGAAATGATCACCCTAGACATTGCAGCTTGATATTGTTCTAATATCGAACCAGGAGGTCTATGGCAACTCCCAGTCACAACTCCCTAAGATTCTAGAATTATATTTGCGGTTTATAAATTCACAGAAATAGCTGACACGACCTATTTCAAAGAATGAAACTGATGCATTTAAAATGAAAGCCCTGCCCTGAATCAGTGATGACAGCAATTCCCTAACTTAAATAGGACAGAATACCTTCTAGCAGACATGTGGGACAGTCAGCAACATTTTCTTTACCTTTTAACGACCTATAATTATTCTAAAAAAAAAAAAAAAGAAAAAAAAAAAGAAAGGGTGTGTGCGGGTGAGGCTTTTGCAGCAGAAAGCTCGCTAACTCAGTCAAGCATCCGCTCATGACCATCAGCTCTCCTTCACAGTGAATTGAAGCAAAAAATGCCTCAAAATGGAAAACCACTGGTTTTTAGTAAACTGTGTTGGAACAGCATGTATGAAATGATACTTTAGCAAATGTAATGGGTCACTTCGTTATTCTTCATTCTATAAAGTTCAATTCAAGTTTATTTGTCTAGCGCTTTTCACGAAACAAATCATTGCAAAGCAGCTTTACAGAAAATTAAGTTTTAAGTATATTTAGAAACTTAGACTAAAGTTAGAGCGGTTCACAACATCAAATCTATGAAAAATATGAATGAAGAGTGAAAACAAACACAGTTTGCTTTTGGAAATGGCATTTTTATGTCTGCTAATAATTAACAAAAGAGGGAAATTCTGAGCCCAAAGTCTACGACCAACTAATTTCTCTGGTGGTTTTGAGTGTTTTCATAATTGCTGGGATTTATCATGTTCTTGCCAAAGTCTGGCCAGTGAGCTAGAATCAGTGTCGTACGCATGCACAGATCAGTCAGAAAAATCAGCACCTTCATGGTGTTGTCACAGCCTCCGATGTGTTTCTTGTTGATGAAGACGTTGGGGACGGTTTTCTGCCCCGTCATCTCATGCAGCAAGTCCTGGTAGTTGGTTCCATCCTCTGAAACACAGACATGATCAGTCAGGATCTCACCGCTCATGTTTCACATCTACACCACATGGGCAGCTCTCCAATAATCGAATCAGGTTCGGATCTGGCACTGCTCGCCTGCTTCTGGAAGCCATGTTTGGCTCCAAACACAGAGGAAAAAACACAGCAGCTAATCAGGTTTAGAGCTGATCGCCAGAGAACCCATTATCAGGGTCATGCTACGAACATGAGATGAACAGCTGCGCATGGATAGTGAGATAAAGAGAGCATGAGACGTGAATGAGACATGGAGGAGGGTACAGATGAGCGAATGAAAGCAAGAAGAGGAAGAAGATTTTTAGACATTAGTAACGCTGGAGCTGGAGTGACTCAGCAGGTTGTCCGTCATGGCCAACACTTAAACATTAACTTAAGAGATTCAGCACAATGTTCAGAGAACACATGCAAGAGCACTTCAGCTCAACTCAACTGTCAATGAAGGGGTAAAAGTTCAATAACCTTAAACATGAACATTACATAATATTAGCTGAAGTGGAAACATGCAGAGAACATGCATAATCTGTAATCCTGCATACCAGGAAAAACTTCATGTAAAAACGCATGTTATGCAATTGCATGTTCAGCAAAACAAATGTCGTAAACATTTGGTTTGTCCTTATGTAGTCAACAGATAGTACACTGTAATCTCAGAACTGGTTTCTGTAGATAGCAACCATCACTGACAAAATCTTTAGACTCAAATAACCTCGCCAGTTTTATAATTTGGCCCACTTGTTGTTGAAGAAACTGTCCTGATGAACAAATTAAAACACAAGAGAGTGCAAAGCCTGAGACCACTAGAGAAAATACTTTCACATTTCGAAAAACTTTGTTTTTACCTTTATAATGCTAAATCTTTACTTTTAGAAAAAAAGAAAAACACTTCAAGTTAATTATTTTTTTTTTTTTAAATAAATTGTTTAATACCACACCAGCTTCTCTGAATATTTTGATGCTGAAAACCATACTTGTGTTTTTTTTTTTTTTTTTTTTTAAATCTTGAGAAATTTTAAATAGAAATGAAAGATAGCAGTAGTAGTATATTTTTTATTTAATGCCGTGTCCACATTTTAGGCTATTTTCATGGTAAAAACTATTTAAAAAAAAATCTAAGTAGAACAAATACAATAAAAACCAGCAAACAAACACAAGTCATATTATGCAAGATTTTTTACATTAACTTATGATAAAAATTCTAAAACCTTTTGAAATGAAATATATAAGACCTTTTCACCTAAAAGTTAAATAAAGTGTTTATACACTATTTCAGACAACATTAACAGACATTAATCTGCTATTATTTCCATCAGTTGAAGAATAAAAAAAGCAGTAACCGGCACTTCCTCCATGCATCTCATTTCACTCTAAAAAAGGAATTTAATATAAAAGTAATTTGATATGCAAAATGATAAACAGTTATTGTGCTCTTACCCATCAGGTCCAGCTCTATAGCATTACACTTGACATTCAGCTCATTAAAGAGTGCCTTCACCTGGAATTACAGAAAACCACACACATTAGTGTTTCAACAAGACTCACATTTCAAAGAGATAGACTAGTAGTACTAGAGCAGAAAAAAAAATCCATCACAGCTTTTTAAACACATGGCATCACTAACTCGGGTGCAATAAAGGAACTGCATGAATACTCCGGTGATCGGTGAAGTACTTGAGCAACACAAACCAAACTTCAAACTCACTGAGCATGAGGTGAGGTGGTCAAAACCATTCAAGATCCATGACACATTATTCACAAGTAAAACCATTCAGGCTGTGGAAAGAATGGGGTTATCTACAGCTACTTTGTATTCTAATAATTCATAACCTGCTGGTTTAATTTCCATCACTAGATTACTCTGAATGTGGCAGATCACATCATCAGTCATGATCTTCAGACCAAACCACCACATCTACCTGAATAGAAACAGTTGTAATGTTTACCATAATTATAGATTATTCTTAATCTGAAAGCCTAAAACATAACATCTATGAAAACACCAATTATAAACAATCTTCTTTAACTCTCAGGGTATTTCTAAAAGCAGCTTTGCATCATTTACTGTCATTATTGCACTCCAACGCACACTTGTTTCACTGAGGAAAGACTCAGTCAAGTCTACAGATGCATGACAGGACAGGAACATATTGTTTGTACTAACAATGGTTTTATCATACAAGTCAATATTTGATATTTAATTGGAAAGATCCTTTCTGCCTACTTTCTTTCTGAAGCCGTGTTTAACATATATTCATTTAGCAGACGCTTTTATACAAAGCTACATCAAGCGATTCATCCTAAACAGGGAAACAGACACAGGAAGAGATCGTAACACCAAGTTTAAAGCATTGTTCAAAGCTAGACAGGGAAAGATGAAAGAATAGAGATAAAGGTTTTTTTTTAGGATGAAGTCAGATAGGTCAGGGGATCAGAGGGGTTTTAACACTAACCTAAACAGACAGTGCTGGTTTACATCATAAACTTAACCCTTTAAGAACACAATTTCTTGAATAATGCTGCTCTATTATAGCTCACACTGCTAGATTTAGTTTTAATTCAAATTAACTTACCTAAAGCAGATCACAAAATGAACTGAGGCCTGTTTCATAAAACAAGTTTACCAAATAATCCAGGTTTATTTAAGTTAGTCTGACTTATTGTCAGTTGATTTGGTTCAAAATAAACCTGGTTTATTTGGTAAACTTGTTTTATGAAACAGGCCCCAGTTCACAAAGCCTAAAGTCATTAACACATGAACCTGACATTGACAAATTACTGGTTTTAGTTTTTTTTAAATAACTGTAGAACTTTCATTGCTTAATTTTTACTATCAACTTTTAACAATAGCAAAAACAATCTTAAAAATAAATAATGAAATTGTGAACAATAATAACTTGTAGAGTGCCTTTATAAAACTCAAAGCACTTTACAACATAGCAAAACAAAACTACAAAAATAATTAAACATAATAAAAAAGGAATTGTTCATTCAAATGTACACAAAATACAGCAAAAAGTATTTTAAAATAAAGTGTTTTAAAACACAACTTGATTATGCACATGACTAATGACTATTAAGATACACACTGACGTTACCACATCTGCTACAGACACAAGACTTTCACCAGCTTTCTGCTGCTGTTTTATGACGAAACCAACGCAAAAGATGCATTTTTATCATCTTTCACAAACCTTCTTCTTATGACAGAACTCTGTGTGTGTGTGTGTGTGTGTGTGTGTGTGTATATATGTGTGTGTGTGTGTGTGTGTATATGTATGTGTGTGTGTGTGTATATGTATGTGTGTGTGTGTGTATATGTATGTGTGTGTGTGTGTGTATATATGTATGTGTGTGTGTGTGTATATATGTATGTGTGTGTGTGTGTGTATGTGTGTGTGTGTGTGTGTGTG